>JANIMX020000397.1:5833-20991 GCA_024582655.2 Erythroxylum kunthianum | reverse complement strand
TAATAATTTAATTTTGGGAATTAGATCTATAAAGGTTGATATAAAATTTGTTTATCTATTCTAGTCCTATTATATAGATAATGTACTATTTGAGATATATGATACTTGTGACGTATTAAAGATATCTTTTATTCTATGTAGAAGTTAATATTTGAGTTCAAGTTTATATGGATATTAACTTTAAAATTAAACCTAAATAAGGTATATTTTATTTAAAATAATACTATTTTGAGATTGGAAATGTTCTAATTTAACATTAATTTCTAATCAAGCCGAAACATATTTTTTTTATTTAGTATAAATGAATAAATGGATTACGAAGTTCTGTAATGAACTTAGTATAGTTCCTTCCATTGTTCAGACAGTAATGTATGTTTTATTTAGAATAATATTATTTTGAGATTGTAAATGTTCTAATCTAGCATTAATTGCTAATCAAGCTAAAATATTTTTTTGTCATTTAGTAGAAACGATTAATTGGATCAAGAAGTTCTTTAATGAACTTAGTATAGTTCCTTGCATTGTTCAAACAGCAATGTACTGTAGAACATTAGATCCATTAGGCATGCAAAAGAAGTTAAGGTCTCATCAAAAATCCAAGTATGTATTTAGACAATTTCTCTTTATTATGATGACAAATAAACTTAAAGTTGTAAGATTTAAGCAAGTGCTCACTATAGAGAATTTTAGAATTCTCTTACTAAACCACTATCCCGACAGTAGTATGCTCATCATATGGTGATATGACATAAGACACTTAAACGGTTGTCTTAGTGCAAGTGAGAGATTGTTAGTTTATGCCCTATAGCCAATCGGTTGGTTATAGTTTAATGACATAATTATATAAAAACATTCTTTATCTTATACGTATTAGATGTATAAGATAAAGTCCAAGGGATAAATATACATTACAAATGAAATTATGATGAGATCATACTTATGAGATTCATATTGTATTTATGTATTATCCCTAAATTGTTCCTAGTCATTGTTCTACTGAAATTAGGCATTAATAGAGCATAAAAAGACTAGATCATGTTTTTTTTATAAAGGAAGTAATCGATCTCATAGACTAAAGTATGGAGGTACTTAAACAAATGTATAGGTACTTGTGAGAGAACAAGTTCACTTAATTGACCTCATATGAGAATTTATTTTGGAACGTTACTTGTATGTCTATGGAAATTCTCATTACAATGATTGTATAAGTGATCCTCTGAATTTAGATCTCTAAAGTTAGCTCATATAAGAATTGCTATCTTTTAATACTACATATGGCCTATTCTAGCCAAGGGTAGTTGAGTCAGTAGTTATTGGATATAACATAAACTATATGGAGGTAGTTGAGTGATTAATATATGATTCATCACCCTAAAATAATTAGGGAGAATGTTTCGTTATTCTCGATTAGTATTGATTTGAGAAATCTTTAAATAAGGTGAAATTACACTTTCAAAATAGTTTTCAAATGTAATTAATTGAATTAATTACTAATGGTGGTGAACTAACATGATTGGAATGAAATAGAGTATATATTAATTTCATACTTTATGTCTAATCGAAACATTGTATAATAAAATAATTAAATTATACAGAAATATAATGCATGAAAAGGTTAGTCAAAACTACTTTGACGTTTTTGAATATTTGGATGATCATGATGCATTGCTAGACGCTAATCTTGTTTTATTGATATAAATTATTTAATTTGAGAATTAATGATAAATTAATGGAGTTTAATTAATCTAATCCCAAATATATTTTAAAGTTATAATTGACATCTGTTGCCAGTATCTTTGGGAGCCTAATAGGTCACACATAAAGAACGAATTGAAGAGAGAAAAGATGTTTTAATCAAGTTAAACTTAATTGTAAGTTTGAGAAACTTTATGAATAAATTTGAGATATTTAATAAATATGGATCAATATAAGATGTTGGATCTTATTTAGCGTAATTGGTCTAATGAGAATTAATTGAAATTAGAATTTAATTTTAATTAAATTACTAAAATGTCTAAAACATATTATAAATAGGCTTAGGTTCCAAATGAGCTAGCACTTCTTGTCTAACTCTCTCTACAACAATTGTATAGTTCTCTCAATAATATGTGGATATTGTTAAGGCCGAACACTTATGTGACTACGATGGTTGAGATTATCTAATTTCAAAAACCGTTTGGGGGAAACAATAAGGCAATGATCAAGCATCGAAATAATGTATGAATTATGATTCTTACTTTTATTATGATATATGTATTAATCATTTTATAGAATTTAAATGATCTTATCTTCGAGAAATTAAATATGAAATATGCTTTGGAATTATTTTGTTGCAAGCGGGAGTAGATCTCACACCGATTTTTCAACAAATAAATAGAGATTTGGTGGAAAAAAGAGTGAAATATTAGTAGGTTTTACTATGGTAAAATGAAGCAAATGTTTTTGACAATCATCAAATGCTTTTATTGCATGGTTCGATAGTTAGGCACCTTAAACCTTACTTCATTGTTTATGCTAAGTTTTTAAGCCTACTAAAGTAATTAAACATAAATTTTGCAATGGGAGTATTGTAAATTTTATTGTGTACAATTTGAAATAACATCCTGTGTAATTTCTTGGCTAATGAGTAGACAATTGGTGATTACTAGCACCATTTACATTACCTTACATAAGAGAATTTTTAGTGATAAGTTTGTAATGAAGTATGACGGTATAGTCTATTTTGATCTGCTCAGGTGGACCATGGTGCTTTTACTAAAAATTTTTTCAAAAGATGGAATTTATATATTTAAGATGACGTAATTCAAGTTACTTAAACATTATAATTGTTAACACCAAGAAATAATTTAGCTGATAGCCAATTACGACAATTAGCTTATTCGATTATTTAGCCGATGTAGAATCAGTTGAACGTGGCTGCTAAGTTAAAGTGCAGTAACAACTTTCCTTATGTTAACACTTGATTTTAAGGATAAAATAGCCGTTAGACATCGACTAGTGATCGGAAGCCAGTCAAGCATTTCAGGGTAATAGCCGATTGAAAAAAGACATCGACTAGTGATATGTGGTCTGATAGCCGATTGGAAAGAGATATCGACTAATGATATACGGTTAAGATGAGATTCCGAATTTAAAAGATACGCGGATATGATAAGATTTTGGGATAATCCATTCATATTTGAAGCCTTAAAGATTAGATAAGATAGATGTTGAGTTATCATGAAACTCTTTAGGAGTTTGAAATATTGTAAAACTGTTGCAGATATCATATAGTTATGTGTATAGATACGATACTTGAATGTAAACTAAATTGTAGCATATAAATACCAAGTGTAAATACAATGAGAAGTCTCTCTCAACATTCATACAATCAACTTATATTTTCTTCAATTGTTTTAGCTTTTAGTTTTCGTAGTTAATTTAGCTTTTAATTGCCATCCATACCAGACGTTTTTTGGAGTAGTTTAGGAACCCACATGTTAGGAGACAAAATCCCTCTCCTAACTCTACCGACTGAATTGAGAATCATTGTTATCAATCTTAACCAATAGTACGACTAATTTATAATTTTTAGCGATAATAGAATGATAACAAGAAGACAGAGCAGTCAACGTCAGTAGATGCTTCCTCTTTGAGGAAACGTCGTGCTAAATGATTCCTATTTTTCCAACACCTAAGCATTTTGCCTCATCTGATATTTGTTCCACAAAATTTACTCGAGGACAGGACAATTTCCATGGAGCAGATGGTTCTTGTATTTTATTTTACCTTGTTAACCCAGCATGTGAGTCTTAGAGTAATAGTAAAGTTATTTATTTATGAATGAAAGGACACATATTCAAATCACGAAAGTAATCTCTTTGTAAACAAATACAAGAGAAAAGTTATGCAATTAATGTCCCTCACCTAATCTTCTCAAAGTAAAAAAATTGAGTTTGTTGTCATTTTTCATTTTTTTTAGCCCCAGCATCTATTAAGATCGACTCCTTCAGCTCTAGTAGTTGTAAATGATCTTATGCAAAGAAGTCTATCACGTCAATCTAGATAACATTACCTCCTCTCCCCCTCTCCAGGTATAGTATTAGCATGTAATGTATGTTACACTTTCAATGAGTTTATCTGGGTATAAAATGGACAAACCAGAGGAGAAGCCTAAACCTATAATATTTATGTTCTTATACTCTGCTGTCAGATCAGAGGGGATACTGATTAGGATGTGTGCCGTCTGAACTATAGTTCTTCTATTTACTCTCCTATTTTTATTGGCTATTTACTCTCCCTGAAGATGAACAATTTAAGCCTTTTCAACCACGTCATATGCAAAGGCTTCCAATCCAACAGAGGCGCCCAAGAAATAACTGGGCATACACGAAGGAGCAAAGTAAAGCAGTAGTCATAGAATAAATAATCGCTGGCTAAATATTTGATTTGTGAAAAGAACATCTAGAATGAAGGGTTTTGCGTTCGAGACAAATGCCTAATAGAACCTAAACTAATTGGTTAAATGATTGGCCACCTCATTTCTTTCTACTGATGAAATGATATGCCCTTCACAAGATAAATGACCAAAAAAAATCAGCAATCTAACTTGTGAACCATTTTATTATCTGGCAAGAGGCAAAAGAGTCCAACCACAACTTTAAAATCAGCCTGTTGCCTCTGGTCACGTTGGGCCATAATGCTGTGCAGCCATCAACCCTGGGTACACAAATTGTCACAAAAACAAAGAAAGTGTCACGGGAACAAAACTCTAAAAAGGAAACGAAGTAAGGAAATGACATAAAACAAAAGGATAAATCCAGCCAGAATGAAAAAGGAACAAATTAATGAACATTTACAATCACACACATTAGACCTTCCCAGATGCTCCTCCCATGGTCCTGATCCAAATGGTTGATGACAAGAAGCCAAAATAGATACCATCAGTACTAAAATTCAAACCCACATGTCTTAAACCAACTACTTCTCAATAACATGGCCCACTTCTTTAGTAATATCCAAAAAGGACAAACATGACTGCTGAGTTAGACTCACATAAACACAATATTGGTAGGTCTAATCAATTGCTCTAAGAGCTGGATGTTAACATTTATATGTTGAGCATCATTAGAACACGAAACAGATAGCTCAAGCAACCTTCAAAAAGTAACCAACAAGTCAACAACTACTGTGGCCTAGTGGTTGAGGGAGACACATTGCTTCTTCCTCCATCAGAATTCAAATCAGAAAGGTAGCATTTGGTGGTTGGGATTAAACTAAGCAATTTTGGTATTCGTTCCATGATCAACTACTAGAAGACACAGTAGAGATACCAAATAAATAGTGGATTGTTACAACCTAGAAACCTTGGACCTTTAAGAAAAAAAGTATTGTCCAATAGAAATACCTGAATATAGCTCAACTTGACTTGGGCACAATGGTACTCCTAAATGAAGCTTGGATTTTCTTGGTCAACCATTCCACAAAGGATCTAGCACCCACAGAACTTAGGCTTGCAGACTCTACAAATGAAATTCAATGAGGCTGTTTGTATTTCAGCTCCAAAAGCTTCATGATAAAACGCATTCTTGCAACTTGCACAGATAGTAGGAACAGAGTTTCTGCTTGTAGCCTTAGGCAACAAATGCAAAGCTCCCTTCTCATGCCAAAGAGATGAGTCAAAACCATCAGAAATTTCTGCAGCACAAGAAAAGAAACTGGATTCATCTGAATGAGTGCTAATCCTAGAAGTTGTTGGATAATATTCCAAATCTGTCATGCTGCTCAATCTCCCTTGACAGCCATCAAACTTTTGACCAATTTCACTTCCACCCTGTACATTGCAACAAGAAAAAAGAATACGAGTTATGATAACTTTATAAATCACCAAGAACACAAAGGTTCTGAAGAAATAACAAATATTTCTACAGAATCTGAAGCAAAGATTTACTTCTCCTCTAAGCTAAAACTGTCACTACTCTCCGACATTGTAAACTTTAATATGCTCACTATAACTTTCATTGTAGAATAAATGGATAAGCCTCTTAAAACAAATCCTGTTTTCAAGCATAAACAGAAAACTTAAACAGAGCACAAATCAAGGGCAAAGCTGCAAGGGCTAAAAGTAAAGGAATATTAACATTCCATTAACAATGCCCAAGAATAACCCAGTGCCATAAAGAAATGACTGACCAAGTATTTCCTAAAGTTGAAACAATTTGCAATACTGCAACAATAAATGCCATGATAGAATCATGATCTTCAATTAACATGCAGTACTTTTAAGTATGAGCATAGCTAATACCTTATCAGACACCAAACTATATGCAGGAAAATAGTCTGCAGATTGCATATCATTGATTCCCCAAATAAAATCAGATGTGACATTTTCTTTAGGTTGTTTGTGGCTATCAAAATCAATCACCAAATCATTTTTCCTAGAACTCTTCAACCTGTCAATGCTAGGCATGACATCAACTGTGCCTGAAAAGAGCCTGTTCATATTATTCTCAATGCCCTGGGACGTAGTATTGGCAGAGAGACAAAGTATACTCTCTACCGATTCCCCTTTGTGCTTCAGCTCATGTGCAGTGGCACTGCATAGATCAATATTGTCTTTATCTGCAACAGTAAGCTGCTCATTATTACTTTGACTCTGAGAACAAGTTTCCTCCACATAACTTACCATTAACTCTCTCTCCTTTTTGCTGTGTCCGTGTCCAAAGACAAAATGTTTCTCATCATTACTGAAGCTTCTCTTTTCCTTATGTTTGTGCTCCTTCACTGTGACGGAGAACTCCTTATTCACATTATTTTCATTTTCACGTGCTTGCCTGTCACAAAATAGCCTTATCACGTTGCCATCAGAATTTGCATTGTCCACAAGCCTCTCCTGTGGACTATTGAAGACTCCAAGTAAGGAACTGTCAGACCCTTTTTCCGCATCAATTTTAGTAGCACTGCCAGCAACCAAACCAACATCTATGCTAAATTCACTATCATTAAAGGATGACACTACATTATGATTGTGCACCTCCATTGTGACATTAGAGAACTTGACCTCATTATTTTTTAGAAAAAAAGTTTGCTCAACGCCAGATAAAGTAAGCTGAATGCCTTCATATTCCTTTTCTTGATGTGGTTTGATTAATGTGCATTTGGCAGTTGCAATGGTATTATTTCCAATATCATGCATTTGCTCTTCTGCGTTTGGAACAACAAAGCAGCTTCCAGAACTTAAAATATTCTCAATCTGTAAAGGGTTAGTGCTGCCAGCAACAGCTCTTTGCTCATTATTTACACACTCAACCACTTTATCAAATTCAAATTCATCTATCGGAATCACAGACAAATCATTCAATTTAGTGTTTAAAGCATGTTCTTGGTCATCCAAATATGTAAATGAAGCATCGTTAGAACTCCTTTCCAGCATAGGTTCCACTGTGGTGGAAACGAGAATCTGATTTTCACTACCTTGAGATCCGTAATCTATGTGTTTACCAAATGGAACCATTGAAGAAGCTGTGGAACTATTGTTCTCCTGAATCTTAGTTGCAACATTCTCCTGCATAATGCAACTATTAACAAAATCAGATATTGGCTTATCTTTGCCAATCAAACTCTGGTCATCAACTTTCATGTACTTCAGTTTGGCATATTGAACTCTATCCTCAATGTCCTCAACTCTATTCAAATCATCCTTACCAATAGAGGCCTGGTCCCTATTAGCAGAAACACAACAGTGAATATGTGCAATGGTGTACTCCGCATCAAAATTATTGATCCCATTCATTGGAGACCTTAAAGCATCTGCTTCATCGTAAGATTTATGAATGCAACTATTCTGAATAGTTGATGAAGTTAATTCTCCAAATGAACAAAAATTTGTTCTCTCAGCAGCTTCAATAATCTTCTCCACTTTTTTACTATTACTAAAACTAACAACATCATGTGAACCATCAATTGCAACAGAAGTATTTACTCTGCAAAATGGAACAGTAGTTCTTTCATCCTGAATTGTATTATCATAAGTTCTTGCAACAGCATCCTGCTCAATTGTACTTGATTCTTTAATGTTTGTAACAATGGAAGGAACTCCAGTAGATGCATGTCTAGAGCCCTTCACACCACCAGATTTTTCTACTCTCTTGACATAATCTTTTATGTGGTTTCCAAGGTGACCATTATACCGGTGCTTTTCTTCAAAAAATTTATTGCAGAATTGGCATTGAAACTTTCCATTTTTAAGTATCACCTCTTCGTTTATGGATGTTCCACATCTAAGCCTCTTTGGAGCCCTCTGATGAAATGACAATAGATGTTCCAGCAAGTCATCCTGCTCATCAAAAGACATAGTGCATTTGTGGCATTTATATCTTTTACCTGTTTGCATGCAGTCGCCACCCCCCATCTTGAGTTGTGTTGGTTGATTTTCATGTTCGGTAGGCTTGAAAGCTATGGGCAACACCAAACAGGAAGTTACATCACCCCCATTATTGTCATTTTTTAGAACATCTCTGACCTGCATAACTCTTTGTTAACATAATCTATACCAAGAAGTTGAAAACTGCAAGTCATGTTAAAACACCAACTTACTCTCCCAGAAGTTATTTTGTCAGTAAATTGCATATTGCTGTCAAAATGGCCATTGTCCAACTCACTTGCATCTTGGAGACCATGGAATGATAGCAAGTATGATGAGACTTCCTTGCATGACACAAACTGCCGCCCATTAGGGCTGGATAGTTCCAAATTAGGATTTTGAGGTAAGTGTTATGCAAACAATAAGTAACATAACAAATCAATAAAGAAGAAATCACCAAAATGAAGGAAACAATGTCAATCTAGCAATATATAAATAAATATATCATTTTATTTCAAAACTTTTCATATTTAGTGGGATTCAGAGGAAATTACAAGACAAATCCTTTACCGCTTACCCCAGGTGAGTTGAAGGGGAGTTGCCACTCCCACGGGGACTACTATTTAGAAACTGGGTAAGGATGGGAAATTATAGCACCAACAGCAAAAGGACATCCAAAAGGAATAGCAAAATACTGCCACATAAGACGTACCATTCAAGAAATATCAACCGAATATACACCAGATATATAAAATAATTCCTGAAATTGTTACGAACAGCCCAAGTCAATCAACTTCAACAAAATAACTTCAATCCTATCAGTCTATAAAAATTGTCTCCCAATCAAACCACTGAACAAGTAGGGGCATGTCAAATTGTTAATGAGACCAGGTCACCTCACAAGACACTTATTCATCAACTGTAAGAAGACTTACATAACCTTACCAACAGAGAGATTGTTGTTACAATAATCTATGAAGTTTAAGTGAAATTATACAAGATAAATGAGTGAATATCTACCATGCCTTCAAACAATGTGACATCTACAGGCACATAAATATATACATGTGTGCGTGCGTGCGTGTGAGTATATATATGCTTACAATATATATTACCAGGACAATAGAGCAACCAATATAATAATTTCTGGTTAAAATTGTGCCAATACAAGGAAACAGAAAGAACAAAAGAATAATCAAAAAGAAGAAATATGAATTCACAGCAACAGATGCACAACATGCATCTGAGCCACACAACACAAAGCACAATCAGAAGCTCCTATCTTAATATGTCCAATATCAATCACTATTCTTCTGCTAGTCAATTACCCTCATACAACACAAGGCACAATCAGAAGTTCACATAATCAAGTCTTCCCGAAACTTAATCATGCTAGAAACAGTATTATCATATATCTCATGACTCAAATCCAGAATTTTTCAGCAACCATTAGGTTCCGAGAATATTTTCCCACCTGACTACCTAGAAGCATAGATTTCAAGCCCCACTTTTCGTCATTTTCTCCATACAATTAAACAGAAGATGAACCACAGTCAATCATTCTATTTCGTATAGTGATAGCAATGAAAACAAACCAGGAAAGCCAAAAATCAGTTTTAAACCTTATGTATCTTCTACAACCCAACCGGACCGGACTGGCTTTCCTCTTGAGACAAAGCATGAGCTTCCATCCAATAGGCAATGCATCTCCAAACAAATCAGCATCCACAACTCTCCTCTTATTTCTCCTACTCCCCCACTCTCCGGGCAAACCCTGCAAAAACCCTAAAACCTCCGACTCCGTCGACAGCCCCGTCGTTCTCCTCCTCAGCTCCTCTCCATACAGTTCCTCCATTCTACTCAGAGACTCCAGGTCCACCACCTCCATTCTTGTTCACCATCATCATCTGTTCTCTATCTTTTTTCTCCATCATCTCTACGTCATCCTCATTCACATCAATCTCCTGACTGTCACTGTCCCAATTCTCAGTCTCAATAACCGCTTGATTAGTTTTGTTGTCATTATTATCATCGACATTATTCTCATTCTTCCGCGGCCGACCTCGCTTCCGCTTCTTGGAAACAACATCAATAATGCCGGTCGGTATCGGAATCGCATCGCTAACTTCAGTTCCGTCAAAACTAACCGGAACATCTTGCAATTCTTGATCATCCACTGACGAGAAACCAAGATACTCTTGAATCGGAACCGGAACAAGATCGCTATCGTCTACATTCTCGTTCTCCTTAGAATTGTCACCGAATAGAGACTTGAGAAGAGAAACGATTTGCATGTCTTCTCCGTCCAGAGACTGTTCTATACTTTGGCGGGGAATGGGAGGTGTGAAGTTATGATTGGAAGAAGAAGGAGCAAATTGCGAACTGGAAGAGCGAGGAGCGAGTCGGAGACGAGAGAAGGTTTGCTTGCGGCTTCCCGCGGATTCATTGAAGACGGAGCGATCGATTTTAGGGGTAGACACATCTGAGTCGTTGAGAAGAGAGGAGGCGATGGAGGAGGAGGAGGAGGAGCAGAGAGAGAGTGAGAGAATCTCTGACTGAGAAAGAAGGCGGAGGTCGATAACGGGGATAGATTCTGCACGGAGACGGTTCGCCTCTTGCTCCGGCGAGGCGGTTTCCACGGTGACAGTGGCCATCACAAAGATGCGAACACCAAACTCCAGAGATAAGAGAGATGTGTAAAATGGTATTAAAGAAGTGGATCTAGAATAATTGGGGCTTCTCTGTGAGTTTCGACGTCCTTGATCATTGGATATAATGAAATGGGTAGAACCATTTAATTGGGCTTCATCCAATAGACTTGAGGGACTCGCAAAACCCGGTCAGATCTTGATGCCCTGCTTTATTGGTTCACTCGGCCTCGACTAATGAGTAATGACCCTATCATTAGGGTCGCAGGTTGACCCGACCAAAATTAGTCAAGTCATACTTAAATCATATTCACCTATACCAGGGTCTAGTTTTATAATAAACGCCTCAAACATTCTACGACAAGTTTGTACCGAATCCCGAGTTTTGATTTTAAACCTATATACCTCTACTTTTGAATTGTAAGGACCTAAGGTTTCTTTTCAAACAGAGGAACTATTTTAAAAGATACATATAACGAAGTTTCTAGCACACATTTTGTTAGATAATCGCCTACAACCAATCAATTAGTTATACTTTAGTAACAAAATAATTTAAAGATATTATTTATCCCATATATGTTTAAATATATATGATAAAATTCATGTGATAATTATACTTGACAAATAAAATTATAACGAGATTGTAATTATGAGATTCATATTGTATTTATATATTACTCTTAAAAAAAAATTTAATTGTTGTTCTATTAAGATTATACATTAATAGAATATAAAAAGATTAACGCATGTTATGTTGTTCCTTATGAAGTAAATAGTGGATATCATAGATTAAAGTATGAATATATTTAAACAAACATGTGAGTGCTTGTTAGAGAACAAGTTCACTGAACTAGCCCGATATAATAAATTCATTTGGAACATACTTGTATATCTATGAAAATTCTCATTATAATGATTGTATAAGTGATCATTTGACTTAAGGTCTCCAAAGTTATCTTGTATATAAATTGTTACGTTTTGATACTACTTATGACCAATTTAATCATGGGTCGTTTAATCGGTAATTATTGGATGTAGTGTAAACTATATGGAGGTAGTTGAGTGATCAAGATAAGATTCATCACCCTAAAGTAATTGTGGAGAATATTATGTTGTTTTCGATTAGTATTGATTCGGAAAATCCTTAGCCAAGGTGGAATGACACTTTATAAATAGTTTACTAATGTCATTAATTAAATCAATAGCTACTGTCGGATAACTAATATGATTAGACTCAAAAAGAGTAGACATTAATTCCATGTTCTGTCCAATCAGAACCTTGTATGATGAAATGATTGAAGTATACAAAAAAATCTTGCACGGAAAGGCTAGTCAAAACTACCTCGACATTCCTAAATATTTAAGTGGTAATGATGCGTTGCCAGACGTAAATCTTAATCTATGATCAAAAATTATTTAATTGGAAAATTAAAGATAAATTAAAATGAGTTTTAGCTTATCTAATTCTAATGATGAATTATAATTATAATTTATAATCATTGCCGACATATTGAAGACCTAATGGGTCTCACATAAAGAATGAGTTGAAGAAAGCAAATATATTTTATCAAGTTGAACTTAATTATAGAGTTTGAGAAACTTTATGATTAAATATGATATATTCAATAAATAATGATCAATATGAGATATTTGATCTTATTTGGGCATAATTGGTATTTAATTAGAATTATTTGTAATTTAATTTAATTTTAATTAAAATTAGAATTTAAATTAAATTAAATTACCAAAATGTCCAAAACGTATTATAAATAAGCTTAAGCTCTAATGGAACTAGTACTTTTTGCTTAACCCTCTTTGTAAGAGTTACATAGTTCTCTCAACTTATTACGTGTATACCATTAGAGGCCAGACACTTATACGACTACGGTGGTTGAGATGGATTAGTTTCGAAAACGATTAAAGGGATACGACAAGATAATGATCAAGCTACGAATTATAATTCATGTTTTATTATAATTTGTGTATTTAATCATTTTATAGAATTAAAGTGATTTTGGTTTTCATGAAATCATAATTTGAAAAAAATTTATAATTATTCCGATGCGGTCGGGATCGAATCCCGTCTCGATTTCTCAACAGTGGTATCAGAGTCATCTTTAATTCTATAATTTAATTAAATTTGCTTGATTATTATTGATTTGATAAAATAATAAGGCTTAAGATTAATTAATTAAAACCTACTTTGTTCTTTAAAAAAAATGAAACCTGCTTTGTTCTTGATTATGCACAACCTTGTCTTTTTCTGGAAAGCTTACAATGTAAATTGTACTAGTTCTGCAAAACTGTATATTTTTTTTCCCTATTATGGATCTTATATTGTCTACTATGAATTTTTTTTGCTTTATTTTATTTCCGGAATATTATAATTGTTGGCTCCATTATTCTTCTACGCAAGATTTAAAACTTGGTGTTGTTGGAATTCTGGATAAGTTGTTCTGAAAACTACGTGGTTGTTCTGAGTCTTGCAGAAGGCCTGAGGCCATCTCCAACGCTTTTCCATTTTGGAGTAAAAACATCAAAATGGAGGAGAAAATGTCGAGGGCGACATTTGCGCCAGAAACCTGGCGAGGGGCGATAAGTTGCCATAAGATGAAGCAGTCGATGGCAATGTATGTGGAAAGGCAGCAACTTGTTGGGGAGCACGATGAAAGGCTAACAACGACGGAGGCGCAGCAGGAGCAAAGACCAAGAGGAACGACGGCGAAACACAAAAACCAAAAAACACAATCAGAAAATGATGGGCCCGCGTGGAACCAAAGGGTCAATTGCGGAAGTTGTTGACGCGTGCACGCCAGACACTCTCCACCTTTTACAATTTAAAAAATCCATAATATATTTTAAAAATTGTTTTCTAATTGTTTTCAAAGAGTTGATTTTAATAGGAATGCTTTGGAATTTAGTTTTATTTTTCAAGGAGTTAAATTATTAAATTAAATAAATTATCAAATCAATAATTAGAATCAAACAAATATTTAAAAGAGTTATCTTCCATAATTAGATTATGTTAGATAACAAATATAATGAGATTATATTAATTAAGATGAGATCTTAATTTTGATATTAAAGTAATTATTTTTCTTAATATGATTAAGATTAATAATTATATTGATTCCTAATTAATTTTAGAAAAGTAGATTCTAAAATTAGAATTAATTTCAATTATATTGAAATTAATTAATTAGACTCATTAAAATTAAGTTTTCTTAAATAATTAAGAAATATTTAGTTATTTCAAATTGATTGAGATAAATTAAATTTATGATTTTATTTATTTAGAGAAAAATTATTCTATTTATTTATAAATTGTTTCTTTATTTGTGAATAATAAGTTTCTTATCTTTTAGAAAATTATTTTTCTTAATTAAAATTTGAAAAGTGTTTCATTTATTAATTAAGAAAAAGGTGCCTTCTTTAATATTTTGAAAATAGTTTTCTAACTTATTAAAGAAATATTTTCTAAATTAATTAAGAAATCAATCTCTAAATAAATAATATAAAGAACTTTCTTAATTAAATGTGAAAAGGTGTTTTAGTTAATTTTGAAAGTAACTTCCTTTTAACATTAGAAAATAGTTTTCTAATTAAGGAAAAGTAATTAATAGTTTTCTAATTGGATTAGCATGTGTTCCTTATATAATTTTGAAAAAGAGGAGTTTTTTTTTAAATTATAATAAGTGAGAAGAATAATTTATTAAAAACATTCAATTAAATTTTGTTAAAGGAGTCAAGATAATTGGAAATAGTTTCCAATTGGATATGAGAATTATTTTCAAATCAAAATAAAATTCTATTTGGAATAAAAATTTAGTTTATTTAGGAATCAATGAGTTTAATATAATCTATTTTTTTTCAAATAGTTGGAAACATTATTTTAGATTATGAAGATCAATAACATGAATAAAACGAAATTGGATATTTTATGCATATAAATTGACTATAAGTGCATAAGTTGCATAATTTATATACTCAAAACAAAATATAAATGTAAGAAAATCAAGTCATTAATTACATGTCATGCCTATAAATTCATGTGATCCATAGGAATATTGTAACACTCACATACCCCTTGGGAGGATACGCGGATGTCACAACACACAAGCGCACATACACAACATAATCTAAACTCACATTCAGCGGAAGACATACAT
>JANIMX020000396.1:144993-162108 GCA_024582655.2 Erythroxylum kunthianum | reverse complement strand
GAGACTACCATGAAGACTTCTCTAGTTGAACTGAAGTTGGATCTTTATTTGAAATACATGTGCTTGCCCCATAACAGTGTGTTTGGGCTAAGCGTGGCATTGTGGTTGCTTTTGAGGGTAATGACCTGCAAACCATGCAGTTTATTTTGTTTCCGGATGTCAAAAACTGAATTTTTGCTTGAGATGCTTTTGGTTAGAAGAATGTTGAGACTTTGTAGTTGATATGAAAATGTTGGCTCGTGATGACTTGTGAAGCTTGCTGTCCCATATGAATTATTTAGATAAGAGGAAACATTCTTAACGTTTTCAGGTCCATTCTTCTTGGCTTGATGCTGTTTCATAAAAGCAAGGAATCAAGTTAAATAGACCAACTTACTTTTAAGCTATCTTGTATTTAAATAGTTGTGTTTTATTCCCAGGATATCCTTTAGGAACTCACTGTTTTGTTCCATTGCAGATGCTTCCCCCTGGGGACTGGCATTGCCCAAATTGTACTTGCAAATTTTGTGGGGTGGCCAGTGAGAATATGGTTCAGGGAGATGAGTCAGCCTGTTCACTGCTACTTACATGTGTGATGTGTGCAAAAAAATGTATCTTCTATGTCTTTCCAATTTCATCTAATCGTATTCCTTTCTGTCCTTGTTATCTATATTCTGATTGAAAATGAAAATTTCTCTTTCCCATAGATCACAAGTCATGCGTGGAGGAGATGGATACCTTGTCGCTTGAGGCTGATAGTTTTTGTGGCAAGAAATGCCGAGAGGTATACTAGTTTTCTTTAGGATTCCGCGAGTTCAATGCATCCAGTTTTCTTCCTACTTTGTGGGATATTTAATTGACTATGATATATAAAGGTTTTTGGAAAGTGAATTACCCCTTCTTGTTTTCAATATTTGTGGTTCACTAATCATGTTTATGTGAGAATTGCAATGACATTGCTTATTGGTAATTAACATTATAAATCTTTCAACTTTAAGTTCTCTATAAATAATTTCTATTTTTAACTTCTGACATTCATACTCCATCATCATTAAATATACCTGGCTTGATTGAGTTCAACGTCTGTACAGTTATGGCGCTATCTGAGTTTGAACTGGAATTTGTTATTGCTTCCTTCTGTCCTTTCGATGTGCTTACCAAGTTATGAGTAATCATGTTGACTTATACATTTCTGCTTTATAGCTCTTTGAGCAATTGCAGAGGTATCTTGGGGTCAAACACGAACTAGAAGCAGGATTTTCATGGTCTCTCATTCATAGAACAGATTCAGAATTGGATGAATCTCTGCCAGGACTTCCTCAGAGGGTAGAGTGCAATTCAAAGCTAGCTGTTGCTTTGTCCGTTATGGATGAATGCTTTTTGCCCATCGTGGACAGGAGGAGTGGAATCAATCTTATACACAATGTTCTTTATAACACTGGGTAAGTATTCTCCTATTTTGTGATTGCATACAAGTTTGTTAGAAATTGATCTGGACCTTTAGAATAGTATCAGTAACATGCATTATGGCCTTACAGGTGCTATTATAGATCAATCAAACGTGTTTAGGTCCTTACTGCGAACTTAGAACAATAAATTTTCTAAACATAGTGTTCAAGGGTTAGTATTGTTATCTCTCCTATATAGGAAGTTAGCATTCTTATATGCTATAGGAATGTTAATGAGTGCTATCTTGGATATTACTGATAACATGTATTGTTCTTCTATTATAAATATATGGGCTGAAACCCAATTTGGGATTAGGCCATTCTACTCATTTCTTTTAATGTTTCATGCTTTGCTATTTGGTAATTGAGTTCCATGTTAAACTTATACTTTTTGTTCATCCATTCATTCTTGAGATAGATTTGTGTACTCAATTTTCAATCTGTTCTTAAATGGAGTTATCTGGCTGTTGCCATGTCATCTTATACTTCTATGGATGTGGCTACTGGAAAGAAATTTTATTTCATTCCTTATTTTAAACCAAACTTTTACTTTTATACGCTTTCAACATAAATTCATTCCGAAGTTGTGGTCAGGTTTTGTTAATTTGATTTCCAAATTTCTGACTTGGTGCATTTTTTTGTATGGGACGAATTTTTCTGCCGTGTCTTCTGTTAATCTTGATATTTTCATCTTTTCAGGTCAAACTTCAACAGACTTAACTACTGTGGCTTCTATACTGCCATCTTAGAAAAGGGTGACGAAATAATTTCTGCTGCATCCATCAGGTATTGGATGATTAGTCACTTATTTACTTTTAAATTGCTACAATTTAGTTGTTGAAGGAAAGAGTTATTGAACTTTAGTTAATAAGTGGACTATATGAAACTCTCAATATATGTCAATATACCTGGAAATTCAGTTCTTTCACATTGCAAAGAGACACAGTCAAACAAAAGACTTGCTCATCTTGAACCATGGAAATTCTTTACTTGCATGAGTCCTTTTGGTTAACTTTGTGTTTTCTTTTCTTCTATCTACTAGATATGATCACCCCACCTACATTCAGTGCAGTTAGAATTTTCCGAGTTGGTCCATTCCAGTGTTTGATCTTTTCTGCCAATGGTTTTCCAGGTTTCATGGGACACGGTTGGCAGAAATGCCATTTATTGGAACTCGCCATACATATAGACGCCAAGGAATGTGCCGTCGACTTTTTTATGCCCTGGAAATGGTGAGGAATAGGAACTACTCTAACATCTTCGCATGTGAAAGTTACTAATATGTGGGTCCAAAGTTATATGTTATATCTGCTTCAAGTTGGATACTTTTTCAACTATCTTATTGACATGTCCTCGTCTGCCTAGGCACTTTGCTCTATGAAAGTTGAGAAGTTGATCATCCCTGCAATTTCTGAGCTTACAAAAACATGGACGGAAGTTTTTGGTTTCACTACTTTGGATGAGTCTCTTAAGCAAGAGTTGAAGTCTATTAATATGCTGGTGTTCCCCGGTATAGATATGTTGCAGAAGCAGCTTTTGGAGCAAGAAAAATTTGCCAGAAACTTAAAGACTAGCAAAGGTATTAACCCAGTGCGTTTGGCTTTGAATTTGACTTTAATTTTGCACTTATTCTTTAAAACATTTTTAATCAACTTGGCGATTTTTTCAGCTGTTGTAAGAAAAGTGGAATATGATGGCAATACCCATTGTGCACGCATATTCTTTAAAACATTTTTAATTGAATTGGCGATTTTTTCAGCAGGTGTAAGAAAAGTAGAATCTGATGGCAATAAACATTTTATTTCGGAGGTGGCAAGTAAATCTGATATTGGCTCCTCCAGTGGACCTGAACACAAGTGCAGTAATGGTGGTTCAGAGCGTGATAGTGAGACAGATGATGTAGCTACTGCTAATTCTGATTCCCAGTGCCGAGATAATCCCTCAAATGATGCCTCTATGATGGGTAAATCTTTAGCTGATGGAGTTAGAAGCTCAGTGTCACTTGAAGATGATAAAGGCTCAGATATTGAATCAGTTGTTAAGCTAGATGAATCTTCTCTAGACATGAAAAAATTGCCTGACCCTGATGGGAGTAATGACACACAAGAAATGACTAACAAGACAGGTGCTGAATCTACCGATCTAAACAATACTGAATCTTGTTTTCAAGGTGAGGCGACTACTATAAATACTGAAGCACATTCTGGAGCCCTTTCTTTAGGTGGTAGCTTGTTAATGAATAACATCTTAGATGCTTCTCATGAACTTAAAAAGCCAGTTGCACCTGAAGGTATTAGATATGCTAATATTGAATCCCATGATGGATTATCTGAGTGCGTCGATGATAATTCAGATGGAAGCAAACAAGACCTGCCTTGTTCTGTCAAAGATGTTGTGGCTTGTGAAGGGGGAGTTGTCGATGATGCTCAGACTGGAAAAAATCAATCTGATGGTGACAAAGATGAAATTTCAACTGTTGATACTCAATCAAAGGATCACTTTTCCAGATTATGTTGCGAAGATGCAATTCATAATACAGAAGTGGTGGAAGCTAAGGCTGCATTGGATTTGCCTGATGCAAATAATGGTAATGCTTGTATATTTAGTGATTGTAGAAAAACAGATAGAGAAGCTGTGGATGTTGTTTGTACTCAACCGTTGCCTTCTACAGAGGATCCTCTTGCCCAATGAGCATATGAGATATGAAATTCCAATTTCCTCTGATGCTCAGTGAATTTGAAACTAGGCTCAGTGCTGTTTAAACCTCAGTCGAATAATAAGTTGTTCGTGAGAAAGGGTATTAGATTAACCGAAGCAATCGAGACTCAACACGGCCTCTAGACTGGGTACTTCCAAGTCTACATGATTGCAGCACTATCCATCTTGGATAGCAGCATGATTGACACTGGTGCAAAATTTATGATTTTCATGGTTGTTAGGGTAAGGTGTTTGAAAGTGGGTTCTTTATGGAGATAATTTGAGGCCAAACGAGAATCAAGTCAGAGAAGCTGCTGTTGCGTGGCTCTTTTTTCTGGAGGCTGGTGGGCAGGTCTTTTGTTGCAAGACGTTTGTCGGACTTTCTCCAGCCATTCAACATGTACATATCCGACTCTACGGAATTTTAACTTCATATATATATATATATATATAGTTTCTGCAAGTCCAGAAAGTCTGTACTCTTCCAATTTTTAGGTGGCAACACCTCCTTATTCTACGATGTCAGTTGCTGAACATGGTTGACAAATTTTGAACCGAAAATTTCAATTAATAATTCTTGATTTTTAGTTGTTGCACTTGCTCATGTGATATAATCTAACTTAAATTCCCTGTTACTCCGCAGTTTCAAGTTTTGGAGAAAAAAGTTTCTGTTCTCTCTTGTAGGATCATAGATTCCTATGGTCGTATGGTGATGTGATTAAACTATGAGTTTCCATACAATTAGGTGCTTCTGGTCTCAATGTATCTGGAGGTTAGTTGGTCGTGGCAGGCATGTTCATGAAACGTGGAAGCCTGTATGTGTAAAAGACAATTGGCTTGACAAAGTTTGATAAGGTTTGTGTGCTCTGCTCCCTCTGGATTGAATTCTGCAAGTACATAAAAGCTGTTGGATTCTCAAGATGGCAGGAGCACTGGATAAGTACACAGGTTTAATTCCTTACCTTTATGATGTTGTTCGTCGGGTTAAGCGCAGATCAGGCTTTCGAAGGCTTAACGTAGAATTGGATGGTATGTGTGATCAACCAAGGGTTCGAATTATGGGGAATGTTCTCTCCAGCAACTAGAGGAACCTCCCGTCTAAAACTATGCCCACTTGCATACATTTTGCTGCAACAACTTGTGTTTGTTATCAGAAAAGCTTGAATTTGTATTAGTATCCTCTGTTGTATTTGCTAGGGTTTGAGCATGTTGATTAAAACCTTGGATTTTGGATATATGTAATAGTTCGTAAATTATGTCTCTCAAATCTTAATAAAAGAATTAAGTAACGAGTTTTATTTAAATGGTATTTACATCTATTGAATTTGCCTTTTCAAACTTGAGGGGCGTTTGATTTACTTTTATTTTAGTTTTTATTCTTTTTTTTGTTTTTTAAATAAAAACAAAACCTTTTTCATTAATAAAATTTAATGATAATATTAAATTTTTAAATAATATATATTTAATTGATAGTAAATCAATGAAAAATACAACAATTATTTATTTAATGGATTGGCTCTTGTGAATGAAACGGCGGCGTTTTGGTGTTTTGAATGCTTGGCTTGGCATCTACTTAAAGTAGTATTCGTCAACTCAGTTAAGTTGAAGCAAGCAAATGGAGTTTGCAGCTGCCACACGTGCGTCGTCATCGCCACCGCTCAGACTCTCTCCCTCTAGACCCTTACACGTACCCGCCCTGAACTCTATACGCTTCCCAATCTCCTCTTCGCCTGCCATCAAAATGGACTGTCAAGTCCCTCGAGCTGTTCCAATCCAAGACAACGGCTCCTCGGCGCCGGTGGCCAACTCCGGTAACAGATTCTTCTCTGCTTAACCTTAATTTTTGGAGACGATGCAATAACTGTAATTGGGTTTGTTTAGGTGTGATTCGAGTTGGAGAAGTGAAGAGAGTGACGAAGGAGACAAATGTGTCGGTTAAGATTAACTTGGACGGGACTGGAGTTGCTGATTCTAGTACTGGGATTCCGTTTCTCGACCACATGTTAGATGTTAGTTAACTATCTTACTGAATACAACCATAAAAATCAAAACTTTGTGTTTGACTTTTGACTTTTGATTGTTGATTGGTGTTTTCTATGGCTGGTTTGTCTAAATCTTGTAGCAACTTGCTTCGCATGGTCTGTTTGATGTGCATGTAAAGGCCACAGGTGATGTTCACATAGATGATCATCATACCAATGAAGATGTTGCTCTTGCTATTGGAACAGTTAGTCTACTCGACTCTTTTCTTGTTCATTTCTATTTCTCTATCTCTCTTTGGTTTGATTATAATTTTTCTTTGCTTTGCCTATTAGGCTTTGTTGCAGGCGCTTGGTGATAGGAAAGGGATTAATAGATTTGGTGACTTCTCGGCTCCTCTTGATGAGGCATTGGTACATGTTGTATTGGTATGTTTTATGCTTTAATTTCCTCCAAAATTAAGATTAAAAGTTGTATTTTTTAAGATTCTCGTAGATAATTGAATATAATGATTCATGGTCCACTGCTGAATCGTTCTATAGACTCATTTCAAGGCCGCTCAAGTTGGCAATTTCTAGCAAGGTTATTAGGTTTTATTAGGTGCCAGCATTGACACTCCAAAACCCTGATTGAATCAGTGTTTTATTGTCAGGATAGTGACTACGCTGATATCTAAGTTTCGGTTCTGGTGGGGAATGCATTAAGGTGTCAGAGATAAAAAAACCCACTTGCCATGGAAGTTGAACTGACCTGCTATATTCTGAAAATCGATTTGTATATAACCAAACTGTGTTCTGCACTTCAGCTAATGAACTTTTTCCTATTACATAATGTCTCTAGTTAGCTTTCTCTTGTAAATTTATCCTCTGCTTCAACTAAGTGATTGTTTCATTTCAGGATTTGTCTGGCCGGCCTCATTTAAGCTGTGATTTGCAAATTCCTACGGATAGAGTTGGAACATATGACACTCAGGTGCTTACCTATTGCTATCTTCATGTGCTACTTAACTAGCAATCATCAGACAAATCTTTCCTATGGAGAGTAACATATGGTGCTCAAGTCCTTACTTACAAATATTTTCATTTATTACTTGAGTAGAAAATGAAAGATAAATCGACTTTTATATGGAGAGTAAAATGCAATGGATCATGAGTGATGAAATTGTAACTGCATCAAAAAAAATTGAGTATTGCCTCCCCATATTTATTACCGATTTCCATTCCCAGAACTTTTGATCGTTGACATTAAAAGATAAATATAGTTTTTGAGTGAAATTTTCATTGTTATTTGCAGCTGGTGGAGCATTTTTTCCAGTCTTTGGTGAACACTTCTGGTATGACACTTCATATTCGCCAGGTAACACCATCGAGAAGTCTCCTTCAATTTTAGTGAAAGTGAAATGGAAAATATGTAAATAGCCTCTACGATTGAAATGTGGTCATTGTTTACTATAATTTCCTTTGATTTGCCCTTCTTATGCCTGTCCTTCCCAAATTGTAAAATATATGCACAGTAATTTCTTTCTTAATATTCTGCACATCCATTTTGCTGAGGATTTTCTTGATCATAATTCCTTTTTGTGCATTAAATGAAAGAATTGTTATATCACAGCTTGCTGGCAGAAATTCTCATCATATAATTGAGGCAACCTTTAAAGCTTTTGCTAGGGCTCTTCGACAAGCAACAGAACATGACAAACGCCGCCTTGGGACTGTGCCAAGGTTGGATAACTTCTCTGAAATGTAACTGCTTTTGTGTTGACTTCACATGCTTTTGTCATCAACATTCTTTATTCGTATGTCATTAGTGAATCATTATTACTGTTAGACATGAAGTAGCGTTCTCCTGGTTTTACGAATGTTTCCTTGGTTTCGAGTGTCTTGCTTTCACGTCTGTTTTAATATTGTTTCTCATTTAAAAAAAAATCACTCAAGTCCTGAGAAGACTGGAATTTAAAAATATGATTTCAATTGGTATGATGGCATTCCAGGGGTGGTTTGTTGCGGATTACATTAGCTGTGTTGTGTATGCGTGAGGTGCTGTGTTGTTCAATGCATTTTCGCGGCATCTAAACTCCTAATGTTTCTTGATTTGGTATATGCAGCTCAAAAGGAGTACTGTCACGTTCTTGATACTTCACTGAGTGTGTGCAAGACATGTGAAGTTGATCTGAAGGAGCGATACTGTTACGAGCTCAGCTGCTGATTATCCGAGATTAAGGGGAAAGAGTAATACTAGTGTCAAGTATTCATCATTCCAGCTGTGCAGATCATGGGATCGTGTTTATTTCTGTCAACTTGTTTCCCATTTTTCTGATTCAGTTGTAAGTCTTAGCAGTGCGTATAATGTGAGAAGTAGCTGTGGCTCAGTTTCTAGTTTAAGTTGTAATTGGAATGAAGAGGAGTAGAGTATAAATTATTTCCAACTTCAGCCTTTGAGATCATTGGATTTTCTCTTCAACAGAACAAGCTCTTGCATCATCTGTCAAAATAGGTCTCAATTTATCAATAATAAAGCACGAACATACATCAAAAACCAGGAAAATGATGTGTGCCTGCTAGAATAGTCCAGTGTACAGAGCCTTCAAGCTGTTTATAAATTGCACAAGGTTGCAGAAATTGTTCATTTCCATGGAAGAACTAGGAATCATGTTGCAAATTTCTCCAAGGTTTAAGCAGAACTGCATTCATAATCACAAAAGTTCTTCAGCTGTATCCAAATCCTTTAAGATCTCTGACTTAACCTCTTCTGGGATTGAAGCCGATGGACCCGCTTTCGAATAAAAACTGGCTAAAGACCGGATTGCTTTTTCTAACTCCAGGTATGATTCCTGCAAGTAAAACACACCATCTCAAATGACAACGCCTAAAATATGTCTTCAAAATCAAGTTCGGATGAAGATACATACCTCACGAACCACCTTTTCTTGGCCCCTCCAACTGCTCAGATATTCACGAATCGACCCTTTTGCTGCATCTGCTGTCCGTCTGAACTTTGTGATATCTTTGGAGTCTTCCTTCAACGATTCACGCAGTGTCTTCACAACCTCTCTTGCTGACTTCAGGTAAGCTTTTGGCAATACTTTCCCAGATTTTGTTTTCTCATTAGGATCAAACATCGATTTGATAGCCCCAACAACTCCATCATCCTTCTGTTCTTGGTCATTTGACTCATTTTCAGCTTGTACTCGAAGTGGTGTTAAGATGCAATTCAAGGGAAGAATAGTGACAAATGAAGCACCAGAAACTAAGATATGGCGGCGAGTTGAAGGAGTACCTTGTGATAATTTTACAACATTACACCTGGATCTCAACTTACCTATAGTAAAGCACGAATACACCATCAATAACATCAAAGAACATGAACTGAAGCAGAAATTGAAGACTAAAGGATCTGAGAACAGAGCCCATCTTCTTCTGCGAATTGCCAATGTTTATTTGGGGCTAATTACCAAGCGATGTCTAGTGGAATTACTACAGAAAGAAAATACAAATCAATCCCAGCAAATGATACAACTCACAGTGATTGCTAAGTTCAGAGGCTACTTCCATTCTTTTGCAGGGAAAGAAAGGAACTATCTTTGATGCTAGAATCACAGGCATTCTCATATCTGCGTATCAACTAAGTTGACTTCCTAAAACCCCACTTCCTCCTCCTTATACTCAGGATCAATCTCTTGATTTCTTCTGCTACCCCATGTACCTAGCTGAAAACTTCATGGGGTTTATACGAATCTCAGATTTTATCCATCTGTCAATAAAGGAGTAAGCAATCAGTATCATACATTAGACCATGAATGTTCATGAACAATTGAAGCTGAAGGTAAGTATAAGGGTACGAGAAACACAAGCTATGGAGTTCGACCCATAAGGTAAAAAGAGAATCCATAGAACTTCACCTTCGGCTATCCTCCACATAGATTTCTGCTTTACAATTGCTTCTGCTTCTTACCTTTATTCCAACTTATCCATTTGTACGGACCAAGAACATTCACAGGGAACATAAGGTGTGAATCATCCAAAGTGCCTCGATGACGTGGCAACTTCTTATTGGATACATGAGACAAGCTCACCGTGTGAGCTGGTGTATATACTTCACATGATATTAGCCCAAATGGAACAAGACCCAACCAAAACCAACGGAGAATCTTTTCTCTTCAGCGTCGCGAACTGAGGGATGGCCGGTGGTTCCCACCCCAAATCCACCGTCAACAAACCACCCTCCGCCCCCTCCGGCGGCTCCCACCGCAAATCCAGGTGGGAATCCTCCTCCACGGCGGGCGCCACCAGTCAACCACCAGAATCCAAACCCGGTGAACCCAAACACCCAAAACCCCTTCCAAATTCAAAACCATCGCCCAGGCCCAGAGCCAGCCTGGGTCCTAATGATCCAATCCCTCCGCCGGCGGTACCGCCTTTTCCGTTCCCGGACCTAGGTCCACCTCCGGCACCAGCTTACGGCTTCCACATGCTGGAGCGCCGGACGTTCGTCCTCGCTGACGGCAGCGTCCGGTCGTACTTCGCTCTCCCGCCGGATTACCAAGACTTCCCTCCTCGGCCGCTGCTACCGCCAATGCACCTTTCAGAGTTACCTATTGGTGGTGGTGTTCCCCACTTCCCACAAATGAGCCCGGAAGGATTAGGGTTCCGCGATATTAATCACAACCCTTCTTTGAAGAGGAAATATGAGGAGGAATTTAAGTATAGGAATTTTCCTAATGATGCTTACCCTATGGGTCCGTCTGAGTATCGAGGAGAGTTTTCGGCGGCAAAGAGTAGCCCATTTTGGAGGGATATAAGTGATGAATTGAGGCATGGGAAGCATATGAGAGTTAGTGGTGATGGTATGATTAATAGGCATATTGAGGTAGACCAGAATCAGATAAAGAAGGCATTTTTGTATTTTGCGAAAGTGATTAATGAGAATGAAGCAGAGAGAAAGCGTTACTTGGAGGATGGGAAGCAGGGTCGTCTTCGCTGTCTGGTTTGCAACAGGTTTGTTTCATTTAGATCTCAATTTTTTTCATTAAATTTTCATTGTTTAGACTTTTGGTCGTTTTTAATTAGGTATTTTGGAGTACCAAGAATTAGAGATTTGTGCTGATGAAATTTAAAACTACATGATGATGGTATTTTGCGATTGGTCCTGAGTCTTCTGATGGATGCCATATATGATTCTTCCATTGTCTAGATAGACAATGATTGATGTGAATTATTAGTTGTTGTAGTAAAGATCAGTTTAAAAATTTTCTCCCTGACCGTGGAGAATGCACAAGCTGTTTCTCGTCTACGGTTTCATGACTTCTAGGTTGTTTTATGCAATTTTTCTTCTAACATTGTAGATTATCTTAGTATTATTGTGGCCTTTTCATTTTGGAACATTTGTGGTTTTCTGCTTATTGAAGATCGTATGTCATTTATAGCAATTTATAGTCGCTTGAAGAATGGGGATTATTGGAAATGCGTTAACTATAACTTGTAATCTTGTTTCCTAGAGCATTTAGGAATGGTATAAAACTAAATCATAAAATCACAGGAATTTCTAGATAGTGTTGATGCAATAATGCTAGCTTATTAGTTGAAGTTGTCTTTCCTTATTAAATACTCTATTAGCCTGGTTTCTCTTTATTGTTTTTGTTTTTAGTGAAGGTATCCCAATCCATTATAAGGGATTGATCAATCAAATACTAGACAATAAAGGGGTTGGCTTGAAAATAAATGAATTGCTAGTCGTAGAAAATTATGCTTGTTAGTCTTAAACCTAACAGGAGATTTAATAGTTCGTTGTCTGGTTTGTAACAGGTTTGCTTCATTTAGATCTCTTTTTTTTCTTAAAATCTTCATTGTTTAGACTTTTGGGCATGTTTAATTAGGTATTTTGGAGTACCAAGAATTAGAGGATTTGTGCTGATGACTTTAAAACTACATGGTGATGGTATAAAACTTGTTGCCTCATGATAAGCATTGCCATTGGTCTCGAGTCTTGTGATGGATGCCATATATGATTCTTCCATTTTCTGGAGTGACAATGATTGATGTAAATTATTAGTTGTTGTAGTAGCTTTATGTGGGAAAGATCAGTTTTGATTTTTTCTCCCTTACTGTGGAGAATGCACAAGTTGTTTCTTGTCTATTATGTGGCTGATTCAATGCCATGCACATCTTGTAACTATTTACTTTTGTTGGATGTTCAACCTGTGGATGATTGTTTTCGGTTAGATGTCTTCAGTTCAACATGTTTCAGCAAGTTTACCCCATCGTATATGTTCAGCTGTCACAGAGGCAGCTATGGTTTCACGTCTTCGAGGTTGCTTTACGCAATTTTGCTTCTAACATTGTAGATAATGTTACCATTATTGTGGCTTTTCATTTTGGAAACATTTGTGATTTTCTGCTTACCGAAGATCATATGCCATTTGTATATGTTCAGTTGTCACAGAGGCAGCTATGGTTTCACGACTTCGATGTTGCTTTATGCAATTTTGCTTCTAACGTTGTAGATTATGTTACTATTATTGTGGCTTTTCATTTGGAAACATTTGTGGCTTTCTGCTTGTTGAAGATCATATTGCATTTGTAGCATTATTTAGTTGCTTGAAGAATGGAGATGATTGGAAGTTCTGTTACTATAACTTGTAATTTTGTTTCCTAGACTATTTACGAATGGTATAAAACTATATCATGAAATCACAGGAATGTCTAGATAGTGTTGATGCGGTAATGCTAGCTTATTAGTTGAAGTTATTTTTCCTTATTAAAACTCTGTTAGCTGGGTTTATCTTTATTGTTTTTGTTTTTAGTGGAGGTAACCCAATCCAATATAAGGGATTGGTCAATCAAATACTAGCAAATAAAAGTGTTGGCTTGAAAATAAATGAATTAATAGTTGTAGAATATTATTTTTGTCAGGCTTAAACCTAAAAGGAGATTTAATAGTTGGTCCATTCACAGTCTAGGTAAAGTCTCTAATTTAAGTACCTGGAGTGACTGTTATGCTGGCCAGTTTGAGTATTGAATTTGACAACTTTATATCTGTTTCCCGATTACTCTCTAAATGTTAGTTTCTCTCTCTCACTTTCTCACTCTTCTTATTCTGTCCTGTTCCATTTCTATATTCTGCTGTTCTTGTTTTAAATTTTTGTTTGTTCTTCATCAAATGATCTAACTGTTTGGAGAATCATTAGGTGTGTTTTTATTGCTTCGGAATTAGAGGTAGTTACTCTTGATAAATAGTGCATATAGCTCTTCAAACTCTTTGCATATTTTCTTGTTGGTTTTTATTGTTTGTTGCATTCGTTGGTTTTATGCAAAGCTCCTTATTAACTAGGTCTTATCACTAACTGGTTAGGATTTTATTTAGATACTTTTCTTGCTATTTTAAGCTTATTTTTCAATTCCTGCGGTTTTCTGCTGGGCTGCAGACCAGGGACTTGTGTTTGAAATTTAAGGTTCTGCAGCAGGAATTTCTCTTGCTCATAATCAGTATTTTTCTTCTTTATTTTATCTTCTGAATCTCACGCCTCGTTCAAATCTGTTTCAGCTAAGTTGATATCACTATTATGAATTAGGATGAAATTTATTACCTTTATTGGTCTCTTTCCATTTTCACCTCTCATAGAATAATTTGAAGCTAGGTAAGGTCTCTAGCTGAAGCTGAACATTCATTGTTCTTTGATCACCCTCCTTATAATAAAGTAGTATATAGCTTGAATGTTTTTCACAACCCAAGTGTAGAAATCGTATTCCCCCATGCCTAACTTTAGTTAGTTCAGTACGGAGTACTTCATTTCTTTCCCTATTCTATGATCTTGTTTGGCAGAGGATTCTGACTAGTTATTTGTATGCAATTGATTCCCACTTCAGTTGTGGACTTGCTCAAATCGTTCAGCTTGTTACGGAGTGCATCTCTGGCTCTCCCTAGTAGTTGTAAAGATTTGACTTTTGGATTTGAGTCGATTAACATGCTGTTTCAACTATAAGATTATTTGATTGCTCAATTATATGTTTAATTACTTTCTGTATTTACAAAGATAGTTGTAGAATGAACAAAAAGCAATTTTAGTTGATGTTAACAATGTCGATTATTGCATATTCTTAGCTCCAATTTTTGTATGCTCTCCAGATTAATTTGCTCCTCTCCCCTCCCTTTCTCCTCTTCCATCCTGAAACCTAGCCGAACTTTAGATTTTTCAATATTGCGTATGTCAGAAGCAGGAAAAAATAAGGAAAATGAAGTGGAGATTTGTATTGATAAAGAAAACAGTCCGTATGGAGAGGACCAGACTCCTTACAATAGTTCAGAATTAAGTTTTTAGCTACTCTACCTGGCCTATTTTCTAAGTATTTATACTGATGTTAAGGAAAACTACCTGCTGAATATTAGGGTAATGGAGGAGTGGGAAATAACCACCCAAGAGTGGACGAGTGGGGAACTGGAGGAGTGAGAAATAACCACTCAAGATGTGTGCCTGGAAATATTCATCCACTAAAGCCCCTATTCCAGCGAATTCAGCATCCACTTTCCCATATTTGCCTTTTTTACGAGAATAAGTTTTTAGGGGACTAGGAATTCTATCAGCGTATTTCAGTGGTAGATTCTGTGAGGCAATGATGATCTTCAGTGATGACTGAAGTGAAAGTGGAATATTGTTTGAACGTTTGCATATTACCTTTTTCCCTTCTCGCCTTCAATATAAATGCAGCTGAGGCGTTTTCATCATTCGCTGTAATTTGTGAAGCTGTTTATAATTGTCATGTAGGTGATGAATCTGGTAACCTGTTTTGTTAATATGTCGACTTAGAAAGATAGAAGATCTGAGAAGAACCTCAATTGGTGTGGATTATTTTAATACTTGAATGTAGTTTAAAAACCATGTGACGATGTTTGAGAAGTGGAGGGTTGTTTAAATTTGCCTATATGCGCATGTATTCCCAGTCATGGTCACATGCATGGCTATCTTTGTGTGATCAACATATGAAGTTGCTTTATATGCCTTGACTACATCCCAACTTCCTTTTAGATTGTTACTGATGTTGTATCTAGGTAATATTTGGTCTTCCACCATGGGAATCATGAAAAAGGGTTCAATTTAAGGACATTTACTAGGACTGTAGTGACTTCAAGGAGGAAATTCTGTTGTATAGGATGTACTTGCTGTCATCATTTGTATCTCCTTTAAACTTATGTTAACTTGTATGTAGATGTAATTTTAAATGTCCTTTGTGTTTGTACTTCTCAACTCCCTGTGATATCAATTGGTGAACCTGAATTGCTACCTTCAATGCCATTGGTATATAACATTACAGGTCTTCCAAAGACTTCCCAAACATGCATGCTCTTATATTGCACACATACAACTCAGATAGTGCAGATTCCCGTGTGGATCATTTGGGTTTGCACAAAGCTCTCTGTGTTTTAATGGGATGGAACTACTCAAAGCCTCCTGATAATTCAAAAGCCTATCAGTTCTTACCTGCTGATGAAGCAGCAGCAAACCAGGATGATTTGATTATATGGCCTCCTATGGTGATAATTCATAATACTGTTACAGGAAAAGGTAAAGATGGGCGCATAGAAGGTTTGGGAAACAGAGCAATGGATAACAAAATGAGAGGTATAGTGTGTCGTGCCCCTTGTTCTCTTTTGTGATTGACACTGCCACATCACACTTATCTAGTCTCTTCCCCTTCTGTAACCATCTTAGTATTACATTCAGTGCCTGTTTGTTGTTATGTTTGAAGTTGCTTTTGGATGTTCAAATGCAAGTTTGAGTCCAAAAGCAATTTTCCTGGAACTGGTTACAGATGTTATAACCATGGTTTGAAGAGCTCATATGTTCAGAACTATAGTTTTGTAGAAACACCTAGTAATGTTTACCCAACTCAGATTGTGAGAAGTGGAAATGCAATTGTAAGACTTGAAAAATCCAAAACATTTGTTAAACTTGATTGCCAGGATCATAAACGGTCATTTGCCATTGGCTGCATACTTTCTCTTTCATAGTGCTTTTGGTGCATGCTGTGTTGACCTCTTGGGGAAGGAAATGAATTTTGTTTCAGGTGAAGAGGTAGATTGGAATTTACATACTCTAGTTATTGTTTTCATTTTCAATCTATTTGACATTGTGTTTCTATTGAGATCTGCTAGTGGAAAGGACAAATGTTGAGGATAAATCATAAGAACACATTCTTATGTAGGACCAGATTAGATAGATGTATCCCCTTTACAGCATTTGTAGTTGTACAGATTATTAACCATATTTAGGTATGATCTTGCCCATTATTTCTCCAACTTTAGGTTATCGTTGGCGTTTTCATTTTAACCTACTTGCATCATGTATTTGCTTGTCAAATTGTATCGGACCTGCTCTATGTAATGTGGAGCAGGCACAAAGATATCGAGAGTAATTCTATTGGTTATGGCTTTTTACTGTCTTTGACAACTATAAAAATCAGTGGACAATCATCTGTTTTCTTTAATTTTCTTTTCTTGTTCTGCTGATGAATGTGATAGTATATGGTTATGATATCATATTGTGACTAATCTATATGCTGGTAGATGATGAGAAAGTTACAGATTTAGTTTTTGGATTCTAGATGAGTATGTGACTGAATTGAAACTACATCTCAAAGAAACTATGGTGATGGCGGGTTTGTAGAGACTTAAACTAACTGTTTGTGGGTTTTGTTATTTGATTTTTAGCTGGTTCCAGTGAAATAAACAGAAACATTTTTATGAGGGAGCAAAATGGTTTATTGTTATGTGATTTTTGATACACGGTACAAGGCAGGCTTGACTCATCAAATAAATTGATCTACCATTTACTCTAATGTCTTTTATTCATGTTGTTTTCTCTTATTTCCTTCTTTTATGTTGACTCTTTCTTGAAAACTTTTGTAACTAGCTCTTACTTGTACTCGATTGGTGTTTAGAAATGTTAGAATTTAGATTTGGGCCTAACTCAACCCCATAAGCTAACTTATAGGGTGAGGGTTGCCCCTTACTTATAAAC
>JANIMX020000396.1:96531-107277 GCA_024582655.2 Erythroxylum kunthianum | reverse complement strand
CCCCAAAAAAAAAGGTAAGAGTATACAACTAGAGATAAGCATTGATCTGCCGGCAATCTCCCGTTTTCTGGTGAGTGGAAATGAGCTCCGGTGAAGATGGTGAGGAGGACAGTAAGGAAATGACAATATCAGCAAAAGCAGTAACGATGAACTTGTGAGTGTGTTCAGGGTTCAACGTAAGATAACAAGACAGCAACTCGTGCAAGTAGTCCCAATCATCCCTCACGTCACGCAGCTCTCTAGCATCAATCATCTCCTGCATTGAGTGTTTAAAATCCGAATAAGGGTCCGGCGAATATTTCTTCACCGCAATACCTCCACTGAGCGGCGACTGAGGCTCGAGAGCTGGGGTGAGCGTGTCTGGTGACTCGATGATGGAGTTGGAGCGGCCGGGGGAGGAGAAGAAGAAGCGTTGGGAGGCGAAGATGGTGGCGAGATCAGGAGGAGAGTCGGTGTCGAAGTCGGAGTCGGAGTCGGAGGAGAAGGAGGAGTTGGTTGAGGGAGTACTGAGGGACTTGGAGGTGGAGGTAGAGGAGAGGTCATAGAGAGTGTTGAAGTTCTTGGTCATGGTTGAGGTTTCATCTTCTTCTTTGACGGGCAATGGATGTGAGGATGGGATTGTTGTGGGCAAGCATTTGAGCAAGCTCTTCCAAAAGATGGTAGACATCTAAGCTCCTTGGTAGTCTGATACTACTACAAACACAGAGACCGAGAAATAGAGAAGAGAGAAGAGCGAGTCTTATGAGTGACCATGGACGTAATAAAAGAGAAGAAGACTTTATGGTGGAGATTTAACTATGTAGAGACTTGAGGTTGCAAGACTTTCTTTGTGATCTAATCATCTTTCTTTTCTCTTTTCTTTTTTCTACAGTGGCCGGTGTTCTTGGGTTGGGATGTATAGCTCTTGGGACGTATAATATATAAATACATAATAATTTATAAATTATTTAAGTCAACAACTTTAAATTAAAGTTGTAGGCTTTTATATGCTAAAAATCATTATATAAAATTAGATGAATTGATTTTTATTGGGAGAGAGAAAGAGGAAGTTAATTCTATTAATTTAATTGTTTTTAAAATGTCAAAATGTTTTTAAATTTTTAAATTTTTAATGTCTAAACTTTAACTTAAACATTAGGGAATTTATTTAAAAAAACTTGTATTTTGTTATTATTTTCTAATATAATCAATAAAACACATGAATATATAATATATTGAAAAAAAAGATATGTAATATCTTCTTTTTTACGTAATTTTTAAGTATCCAATAAGTTATCACATTTAAAAAACATAGTCATTGATATGTTTTTCATAAGATAATTAAAAATTATATTATCTAAGATAAAAAGTTATTTAATTTTTTAAATGACTTGTATGATTTTATAATTTAATTAAATATTAATAAAAGTAATATTATAAATAAAACAAACAAAAAATTAAACCGATAAAATAAGAGATTAAAGGTTTAAAAATTTTACAAACTTTCGTAAAACTTATATTAAGTAAATATTAAATATAATTTAAAATATAATTAAAAAAGAGACTATTTAAAGAAGTTGAAATTTAATCGAAGAAGAGGATTGTTCATTAAAAATTATTATAATTTATAAAAATTAGTTAATTAATTAATAAACTGATTAATTCTTAATAATAAAAATTATTAAGATAAATTAAATTGAAAAATTGGTTGATCCAAATTTTTTAAGATTAACTCGATTTGATTTTTGTTTAACATTGATTTAAATTAAATTACTTAATTTTTAAATATTTAAATAATTAAAATTTTGACATTAAAATAAAGAAATAAAGAAAATGTTTTTATTTATTTATTATCCTATTAACGACATAGACGTACCTTCAGATCGTTTCCACATTCTTATCGCCAAGAAAGTAAATATTGTTTAGCAGGGCAATGCAGATATTTTATATATGTCCTTGTGCAAACTACTTAGTACAGAGATCTGATTGGCTCCTATGGTGAAGTACTTATCTTTTTCGTTGTTCTCAGGAAGCGGAGCACCAGCTGTGAAATGTCACTGTTGAAGACAACATTTGTAACTCGTTCTGTTCAAAACTAAGGATGGAACAGACAAAAACAAATACATGCAGGTGTTTTCCCTTAGTTCTAAAATGTACTCTGTTTTACTATGATTTATAATCAAAACAGGACCGTACTCACAGACCTGATGATATCCGAAAAGGGAATATTTTCAGGACCCAAAAGTTGGTGTTCTGTGATGGTTTCACCAATTAATATTAACCCATTCCATATAAGTTCTCAAGGACTTGAAGGAGATAGAGAGAAACAGAGTAGTTCTCATTCTCATAAGTTTGACTCCACTTGATGTGAATATGGTCATATTGAACATTGTGTAATAAATTCAGTGTACAGATACTTACTTCAGGTACATTGGCTTACACCTTTGAGAGTAAAAACTCATTTTCCCAATTCGGGTACTGAGTCTCTCTGATAGTACGTAGGTCTCACCGCTTACATTAAGCTGAATACTCTGTTTCCGGCACCCAATATTTCCATTTTCAGTATCTATGCTCTGAAAGCATCAAAGTTACAATAATATCATCAAAATAAGCAAAGAACAGGCGTTGAGCATATCCAACGACAATTTACAGAAAAATGATTTATGCTCTTGTCGAATTGGAAAAGAAAGAAAGAGACCCTGTTACCAACTTTTGCGTGAAAAAAGAAAGCATCTTTCTGGAGAAACAAATAAAAAATGACAGCTTATACTGCAGTTTCTGGGAAACCCCACGTTGCATTTTTCCCCTTTTACCAAACTGATAAAACATTTTTTCGCTAAACAGCTCACGAGATGACATGTCCTTCCTTCCTCTTATAAGAAACGACGGATTGTGACTTCATTCACTGTTAGGTTCAGAAATACACGTTTGTTGCTCTGTTTCAAAACATCCAAATGTTACCCCTGCTTTAATCATTGTGGACCCAAAATACCCACTAATAGTGCTGAAATTACGCTCGGAGATAGACTGCAAATGTAAGTTAGATGGATTATATCACTTAATTTCATTTGTATGTTATTATACAGGCAGGATGATGTAGCAGGTGTTTGTGAAGAAGATACGCTTTGAGACACGATCGTATTCAGATATGTAAAGAAGCATAAGGATTTATGGTAATGGATACAAGTGTGCTAGAACCACATCAGTGTAGTTTATTTACAAATCTATTTTATTATTACTTTCTTTTGTAATAGGTAATACGGACATCTCGATATAAGTTGTTCTCTTCCAATGAATAAATAAATTTCAGAGGAGTATCAAGTATTTTTGAAACAGAGATAAATAATAACTATTTATATATCACTGTGTAGGCAAAAGAAACCAAAGAACTAGACAATGAACTTGGTCGGGCCTATGCCTGAGTTTGCAAGTTCAAGATCCAATTCAAGTCTCGTTAGATTTGAATAGGTACTTACATATTGTCATTGTTGCAGTATTTACAAGCACTACTACGTGTAATCTTCGGTGAACAAAACACGTGTATTTGTACTGATTCCCATTTGTTTTATTCCTGCAGTTGCTAAACATATAAGCAGAGTCATGAATGCCAAGCAAAGCCTAATCATCACGACGACTGGCAACCTCTAATCCATTACCTGGGCATGTGGAACAAGGAACACGAAGTGTCAGTCAAACAATATTTTTCCCAGACACGAAGGTTCAAGTTAAAAGAGAACTAACCATCTGGATCAAAGAAGAACACTTGCCTAACTGTCCCATCAGGAAGGGATTTCTGAAAAGTATCTATTCCTTTTTCCTGAATTATGATAGTTAAAATTAAGCATCCTTGAAAAACAGTGTGTAGAAAAATAAACAACTATACATAATTATGAACAGGCTGATACCATCTACTTTGCCATCCTTTCATAAAAGGTTCTCTTCAAAAATTTCAAGATGAAAGAGTAGGATTTGTTTACTGGTGTCTTGCTCTGCATATTTCAAGAACTAACCAACGTTAAGGGAGTGAGGAGGATGGGATCTATGAAGGGGCGGGCTACCCCATATGCCCATTTTATGTCATCCATTCAAGTACGATAGCTCCTCAAGGAATCGGAAGTTTCGCAGGGATTATCAAAGGAAGTTGATTTTACATACAAGGAATCCTTAAAAAGACTCCATAGGAACCGTCAATGCTTTACTTGTACATTGTACATGATGCTCACAAACAAGTTGCATTCCCAGAACATAGTTCATCTAGTAGCTAGTTGAGAATGGCTGCATTAAGTATTGTTTGGGCACACATCTTGATGTTGGGAGCTTGTCTAAAGCAACACTTACGAGTTTCTTGAGAAGAGAGAGGAAAAAACACACTCGAGAGTTCCAACTACAAAACATTACATGGGTGGTTGCCTACTGTGATTGAGTATCCTCTAAGGCACAAAGTTGCACACTAGAATAGGATTTCTCTAGCTCATGTGATGCACACACATGAATTATGGAGATTCCAACTAATGATAGAGGAATCAAACTTCATGAAATCACAACCATATTGCAAGGAAACAAACACAATGTTAACTAGTTTCACATCTTGTATGAAATACATCAGTACACTACTTTATCTTAGAAATCAGTTTGCACATACCTAGTTATAGAGTGACTGGTGACACAACTCAGCCAATAACACAGAACTAATTATTCTCATCAAAGCTGCTAAATTTAAACTTCTCTGACAATTCCAATTTATACAATTCTCCATCGATGTTGTTAATAGACAAACAGGAACAACTCATGAGCTTTATTACTTCAAACCAATCAATGTGGCACACAACATAAACAAGGGAAGACTGTTATAGCCATCAAAATTTTATGTAAAAGTGGGTGTAACCTGGAGGGAACGAACAAAGGAGTCGAAATTGGAAACGGAGAAGCAGATGTGGTGGCCTCGGGGAAGATGGGAGGGATCACGGACAGGCGAGGAGGCGCTGTACGGACCTTCAGGAAGCATGGTGGGGCTCCGCTCTATGAGATGGAGAACAAAAGCATTATCCAAATTCAACCATATAACCTTGAAGTCTCCGAAATTAGGACTCTCAATCTCCTCAAAACCAAAAATCTATAAATTCAAACATACACACACACACAAAACAATCATGATTAGAAGAAACTCCAAAAGCAATTAATTATCATAAATAAATGAACAAATGAATAAAATGTGACCTCTTTGTAGAAATCAGCAAGGCGTCTGACATCGGATGATTCTCTGGCTATATGATTCAAGCTTACTCCTTTTGCTACTGCCATTTTTGTTCTGCGTATCAAGTCAAAGCTTTCGCTCGTTTCTAACGAATTCTGATGGATTGCTTACTTGCTGTTGCAACCGCTTCTGTTATGTTCTGGATGCTTCATGTCTCAGAGCGACGTCGTTTTCTATCCCGAAATTAATCGAATTAAATTTAAAATATTTTTTTTGATTTAATTATAAGAGATTACACTAAATTGATCTAAAATTAATAAGATTAATCATATTAGACCCAACATTAAGTATTCATAACTAAAATATGAAATTAATTTAAATTAATCAAATCAAATTTAATTGTATTTATTGTTATTTCTATTTAATGTTATAATTTTAATGAAGGGATACATCTAGTTTTGGTAACTCTAAAATTGATTTATTATTTATAAGGTATTTTAAAATTTTAAGTAATTGAAAATTAAATAAAACATAACATAAAAAACTTGGCATATATTATTAAAATTGGAAATAACCTCATTCTTAATTCTATTTGTGATCCAAAAAAGGGCATAAATTCAATTTCCATGACCTAATCATCCATGTGATAAAAACCAAAAAATTCTTAACTTTTGATTTAGGCAAAATCTCACAATCACATAGGCATGGAAAAAGGGTAAAATGAGATTGGCAGACATAAACAAATGTTAGGCTTCAATGTTAATTTGGTTATGTATGAATGGTAGAGGGAGGAGGTCGAAGAAGGAGAAGGAGAAGGAGAAGAAGGAGAGGTAATGATGCAAGCAGTCTTATTGTTCAAGAAAGCAACTCATTCATCGTCGAGACCCAGAGCTTCTGCTTTCCTTCTCCTCAACAAGTACAGTTACACTCCTCTAATCTCTCCTGCTTCAAGCTCTCCTTCTCCTCCCCACCACCAATTGGTGTTCTTCCTACATTCAGCAACAGGTACGCTCCAAGACACCACACCCTTGACCAACAACACCTCAAGTGCCAGACAAGTTGTTGTTTACTTTTCTGAATGGTTCAAACGTGGAAAGTCTTGCCTTTTGGATCAGGTCTTCGAGATCCTTCGCGATGACCACCACGGCGCCGCCCTCTCTCAATTGGGTATCCGAATCAACGAGTCTTTTGTACTCCAAGTGCTCTTCTATGGGAAGGCCAAGAACGACGTGCTTTCTTGCCTCAAGTTCTTCGATTGGGCTGGCCACCAACATGGTTTTCGCCACACTCGCGCCACCTTTCATGCCATTTTCGCAATCCTTTCCAAGGCCAAGCTCATGCCCATCATGCTTAAGTTCCTGGATAATGAGTTGAGGCTCAAGTTTTTGAGTCATAAGTTCACGTTTTATGCCACTCTTGTTATGGGTTATGCTCTGGCTGGCAAGCCCATGTTTGCTCTCCAACTGTTTGGTAAAATGCGCTTTGTTGGTCTTGACTTGGATGATTACACTTACCACATACTTCTCAATGCCTTGGTTGAGGAGAGTTGTTACGAGGCCGTTGATGTTGTTGCTAAGCAGATTGCTTTGAGGGGTTGCCAGCGAGAAGCTACACATCCTATTATTCTCAAGAGTTTATGTAAGCGGAAGCTATTCTACCAGGCCGAGGCCTACTTGCGCAGGGCGTTGCTGAAAGATGGGGGTGAAAAAGGTCATGACTTTGGTTATGGGTATTCTTTGGCTATTCTCGTGGATGCGTTTTGTAAAAATGGTCAACTTGATAAGGCTGGCCAACTGATTGATGAATTAAGGAAGTTGGGTTCGGTGCCTATGAAGCCTGCTTATGATATGTGGCTTAGGAATCTTGTTCAAGCTGGGAAGATTGATGGTGCTTTGGAATTTCTACTTAGAATGAAGTCTTCAGAGAATTACGTTCCTGAGGTCTTCCGATATAATGCTTTGTTGTGTAGACTCTTGAGGGAGGACCGACTTGGGGATGTGATTGATCTGCTGGTCGAGATGATAGAAAATCAGATTCCTCCTGACACGGTTACCCTGAATGCTGCACTGTGTTTCTTTTGCAAAGCCGGAATGGTGGATGTTGCACTTGAATTGTACAATTCCAAGTCAGAGTTTGGGTTCTCACCTAATGGCATGGCTTATAATTATCTTATTAATTCCTTGTTGGGCAATGAGAGCACGGGCGAAGCTTATCGTGTTCTGAAGAGTTCTATGGATCAAGGTTATTTCCCTGGCAGGAAAACATTTACTATACTAGCTGACGCTCTGTATAGAGAAGGGAAGCTTGATAAAATGAAGGAGCTGGTTCTTTTCTCATTACAGCGTAATTTTATGCCGAATGATTCGATATACGATAAGCTTATATCAGCTCTATGTCGGGCTAGGAGGGTAGAAGATGGTTACTTGATACATGGGGAGCTTAACAGATTTGATAAAGTTGCAAAAAGCACTACTTATGCAAAGTTGATTAGTGGTTTGGGCAAGATACATAAGGGAGATATTGCTGCCAGGCTTCTTCTCGAAATGCAGGATAAGGGTCATGAGGCAACACGACCTTTGTTCAGAACTGTTATTCGATATCTGTGCGCTATGGAAAATGCAGAAACCAAATTCTGCAAATTGCTGGATATGCAGCTCTCTCTTCACGAACCTAACAGTCACATCTATAAATGTTTCATTGATGGAGCTGGCCATGCCAAGAAACCAGACTTGGGCAGACATGTATATGAGATGATGTACGGGAGTGGGCTTAAGGTAGACTTGAGTTCTGACATTCTCATGTTACAGTGTTATTTAAAGAGCGAAAGGATTTCTGATGCTCTAAATTTCTTTGATACTTTGCGCCATAGAAGGAGAACCATCGGGAGAAAAGTTTACAACACTATGATTGTTGGTCTCTGCAGAGTCAACAAAGTGGATTTAGCTTTAGATTATTTCAGAAAAATGCAGAATGAGGGATATATTCCAAGCATTCAATGCTTTGAAGTGCTTGTAAACTTGTTATGTTCGATTAATAGATATGACATGGCAATAGATCTTACTCATGAATTAGAGAAAGTGGGGCGTCCTATTACGTCCTTCATAGGTAACACTTTTTTGTTGCGTTCTTTGAGGAGTAAAGAACTTTATGACGCATGGGTTCAATACAGAGAGGCACAGGATAAGCTCCCCTGCAATCTGTCAATTCTTGGCCAACTTATCAGTACATTTTCTGGCCATGTTGCTATGCCCCAGGAAATTGGCGATTTGGAAATGGAGATTCAAAGATGCTTCCCCGTTAATGTGTACACTTTTAACATCTTGTTGAGTACAATAAGCAAGAGAGACATAGACTATGCTTGTGAAATGTTCAGTAGGATGCAGTATAGAGGATATGAGCCAAATCAATGGACATATTACATCTTAATACATGGTCTCTCTGAGCACAAAAGGACGGCTGAGGCTGAGAGATTGAGGGATGATATGTTTAGGAAAGGTTTGACCCAAGTGAATGTTTCAAATAATTGATGTGATGGTAAGAGGATCTTCATGTCAAAACTTTATGTTCTACAATTTTTTATCTACACAAGAAAATTGATTAGTTGTCATGCATTTTGCATTATTGTGTTTACTAATCTTCACTGTCACCATCAACCAATGTTTTATGGGAAACATTGCAAGAAAATACTGACAAAGTCAGTAGCTACTAACTAGTTTTACCGTGTACATAACATTGCATGAAATGAATGTTGGAAAGTAAAGAAGTTCAATAATTCAGGGATAGAATCTAATAGATAGTGTGCTCAATGATTTTTTTAGTCATCTATCAAGAGAGGCTTATATCTTTTAACGTGATTTTAATAAAATGATTTACTTATGGAAATTGTAGTTTTTATATTTGATGAGGAAGTTCTGTTTACCTTATAATATTGTGTTGTTATGTTATTGTTATTACTTTTCAAATCTTAGGCTCTAAACTGAGCCCATCTACAAGTCTTACTCAGAAGAGAAATGGTAAAAGAAAGTTTATCGTATGCATTTTATTTTGTAATATCTAAGTTTTTAGCTGTAGTTGTGTCTGCTTCTCTTTCTTATCAGTTAAGATCAGTTTCTTCTTTGTGATCTAAGCTTGCATTTATCTTTGTTATGACTTGCCATTGCATGCAAAGTAAATCACCTTTAGGTTTTAAAGGACTTAAAATGCTTCTATTAAAGCATTTATTGTCTTTGTTTGTCTCTGCGAAAGGAGTTATAAGTTTTCAATTACGTTCTCTTATTTCCCAGGTAATTACTAGAGCTGGTAAAAGAAGCTCTGAATTAGTAGTTACCCTTTCATCTTGATTATTTTTAGTTTAATATTGTTGATACTTCGATTATGTCCTTTGCTTTTATGAAAATCTTAAGATCTTCTGTTTCCTAATTTCTATATATTGAGGTTGTAGACATTTGTTCCAACATGAAGTCACAAATGCCTAGCCTCTACAAACATTCTCCTTTGTCTTTTCTGATATTGTGATAGGGGATGGCGAAAGTGCTTCAAAACTTTTGCTTTTGGGTTTCTGTCAGTGAGCTCTGAAGCTGTTTTAAGGTGGACTCACCTGTTAGAACAAAGTATTTTTGGTTTTGTACACCTGTGAGCTCTGAAGTTGTTAGGTTCGACTCACTCACCTGTTAGTGCTAATTTTGTTTTGCTGCAGTAAAATGAATGAGGTGATCATCTTTTCTTTGTGACCATGTACATGTCCCATCAACCTGATTATATTTCCTTTTCTGTTAGTTCAAGTGCATAATATCTCTGTATTTGTGTGTCATTTGAGTGTTCTGGAAATATTGACTTGGTTCTAAGTTTTTCACTTATGCTGGTGAGTCTTGAATTCTGATCACTCCTGTAGAAATATCCTCAGTCATTGGAATATTAGCTTCAAGTCTTCAACATGTAAAAGAAGCAAATATGTCACTTCTCAGATCTACTTCATATTCATTTACCAGATCTTTGGATTTTTTTTAAAAATTTTCAATCATGTCGAGCATGGAATTTGATAGACATGGATAAAAGAAAACTAATATATTCTGAGTTTTTCAACATTTACATAAAATGAAGGTAAGTAGCATCATCTCTTACATTTTTAAGACATTATATAAATATTTACTATGTTTAGTAATAAGATAAAATTTTATTCTTTTATTAATGAAGTGAATGTGTATTATATAACTAATTGGCTTTTTAATAAGAGCTTAGGTCCAGTTTGTTTTTATTTATGTTTTTAGTTTTTTTAGTTTTAATTTATTAATTAATATTATATAATAGATTAAAATAAATTTAATTAATTAAAAATAATATCTTTAAGTTTTATCTAATACGTAATTTTCGACAACAATTGAAATTAACACTTAATCAGGTTTTTGTTTTTTAATAGAAATAAAAAAAAATTAATCACAAAAAAAGTGGAACTAAACAAACCTTTAAGTATTAAGCAAGAAATCCTTACAAATCCGTGTTCAGGAAGCCAAGAACTCGTTTTGTATCTGACATGAATGTCACTGGGCTAATATATTATCAAGAAAAACCATATA
>JANIMX020000396.1:66700-76723 GCA_024582655.2 Erythroxylum kunthianum | reverse complement strand
AGATTCGATGGGTATGCATACTTATTGGCCGACTAGTGGATTGCCTCCTTAGCTTTTTGTGTGACCCACCAGCAGATGAGTCTCTTTGATTATTGTTGCCAACGTTGCTGTAGTACTGGATTGTGATGTTGTTTCTTTTCTTGGGCGTCGGATGCACCTTCATGGCTCCTCTGTTTCGGCTAAAGATTCGATATCTCTCTTCTGGGTTTCGCTAAAGTTTTGATCTTTGCTTCGAAATTGGGGAGAGAACAAGCAGCAAACAGAGAATGGACTAGAATTAAAAGGAAAACGAAAGATGCTGAAGTGATAAGATATGGGGGAATTGGGTAATGGGCAGGATTCAATATCTTTAAAGGATTGAGATTGTGGAGACTAAAAGGGAAAAAGGTGATCTAATCACAAAAGAAATGGAAGTGGTGGAGTTTCTAAGAGACAGAGACAGGGCCAAAGAAGACAATGACAGAAAGAACTCGTGTCTCTATCTTGGTCTGTGTCTTTTGTTCGTGCATCTGAGATTTTGTGTGTAGGAGAATGCGTGCTTAAAAAGAAGAATAATTTTGGAATGGTAAATAATGTTTGGATTTGCCCATGAAATCTCTCTTTTCTCTAACCTTTTGGGTTTGGTTCTTTGGGACTGCTTTGTGTGATGAAGAAAAGCATCACTGCAAAAGATGAAACAGATTGGCTTTTGATCATTTGCCTCTCTTCTTTCACGAAATTACCGAGAAACTCAATCCTTTTGTTTTTCCAAGAAAAAAAAAGAAGAAAATGAAATAAAGAAATACCCTAATTCTACGATTTAATAAAACCACAACAAATCCAAACAAAATTTCTCCTGACGATAGTCGAAAAACAGGGACATTAATTATACACAATAAATAAAAATTGTAATCAAAATCACAACAAACCTAAATTTTTTATTTTGTAAAAGTATGATAAGGGATATCTTTTATACTCAATTTTTATTATATATTTTTTTCTTCAAAAAACTTGTTTACGTGACTTGAACCCATAAACTTCTATTTATAAAAGATTAATTTTATCAATTACTCCACGAGACTGTTTGGTTGAACATTTAGGAGCAACGGGCTTCAAATAGCTCCTAATTCAACTAACAACTGTTTGGTAAAAGACTTAAAACAGTTACTAATAGTTGTTAAAGCTCCAAAAAAACTCATGATTCAATAAGTTATTAAATGTAACTTTTTACAATTAATTATCAGCAATCAGCTACCAGTTACCAGCTATCAGCTCAATCAAATAGGCCCTAAAGCTCGTCATGAATGACACTAAATTTAAATTAAACTTCTTTTATCTTAAAATATAAAGAGAAAATTACATACTAACTTTTTAAAAATAATTGATATTTTACATACTTAATTTTAATCATATTATTTTAATTCAACTTTGAATATTAAATTTACATTTACTTATATTAAAAACATTCTATCAATTTTGATTTGTTGTCAATCCTATTTTGTTATTTACCAACGGATAATTTTTAATTTTTTTTAAAATTAAAAGACTCTAAGATGATATTTTATTCTCATTATAGAGCAATCAAATTCTGCTTATTCATAGGTGAGGAAGTTGTGGACCAAGAAAAATCAAAACTGTAATAACTACATTTTGAATAAAATCATAAATGATGAAAATATTCAAAAATTTTGATAAAATGGTCCCAAATAATGGCTGTAGTCTTGACGTCCTTTCCTGCTTTCTTGGAGGATTAGTAAACCAAAGATCACACTTTTCAGGCCATAAGAACAGCATTGTTGAATAATCAAATTTTTATTACATCTTTGGACTAAAAAAAGATAATAAATTAAAACAATATTTATAATTTTTACTCTCTACTCTTGCAACTAAATTTTAACCACAGCTTCAGTCTTCAGATCTCATCAGTTACTCGTAATCTAAAAAACATATACAAAACAAGTATCAATTCCTACATCTTTCGGTTGAATGATGTTAATAAAAGATAGATTTCGAGTGGCAAAATCAAGAAGAAAATAAGAAAATCCGTTCGCTCTTGTATCATTCTCAGAATTTGCGACCTTTTCGTTTTGGACCTAAAAAAGTGTTGACAGTTGAGACATGACAAGCCAAAGTTAAAGAAAATCCCTTTAAACGTGGCATATGTAAAGAAGAGAATCATGTAGGAATCAACTTATCTTCTGGGCAGGAAGGAATTCAACCATAAGTTTACCTTTTACTCCAACCTACCATAGCCATTAACAACAAAAGTAAACATCACAATATTTGTGTACAACCCTTGCTAAAAGGGACAATGCTTATTCAGTTGTATTCATTTCTGATGCTAACATGATATATACCTTGATAATCAGAAGTTTTGGTAGATTAAACAAGTATGCTCCTGATCGCATTATGCTCACACCAAATGTAAAACAGCTACTACTCTTGAAGGGAACAAAAGCAGATTATAACCAATGATTCATTTAGAACATTGTTATCCTTAATTCATGCGATTAGTTCGAAGAAAAGGGTAGGGACCATGCATCAATAATGCTGTAGCTAATTCGATATGTAAGTACCTTCAGCCCTCGGAGAAGATAAAGAACAAGTCAAATAGCTAATTCCTCAGGGCAATAGAAAATATCTGCAGAAAGAGTGGAAGGAGAAGATGGGTGAGGGGTTGAGGGGCAAATACATGTTGAAGCAGCTAATGACATTTTTAAGATCAAGTTTGATGATCATGTCATTCGGTAAACAGACAACTACTGCATTGAAAGAAAGGACTAACTGTAACAGGAGGGAGATTTGTCTTAGGGAACCCATCAAATACATTGGTTGATCCAATAATTTCAGCTCTAAAAGAGTGGCTAGAGAAGCACCAACACAATGTTCAAGGTAAAGCACTTGAAACAATCTAAAACCATGAGAAAGAAGCTTGTAGTATGCATAAGACCACCACAAAGATGCAGAGGAATATTAAAACCACAAAAGGACATCTCTTGAAGAATCAGATGTCAAACAGTGTAAAGAAATAAATCAGATTATGATGGTTTTTCAATAGTAATGCACATTACAGTACCTGTCCAAAGTTTAATATGGTATATTTCAAGATGTATGTCCATGACTAAGTCGCTTTATCAAGATTGCACAAGGCAGGTAAGAAGCATATATTCTTAACCATGAAGGAAAGAGACGCACGCATTAAAATACCAATATTACAGTCAAGAAAGAAAAACCATGCCTAACAATATTATTCCATATAACTGGAGAAGTTAAAGAACAAAGACGGAAAGATCCAGCAAACATGAGCTATTCAAGGATTTACAAACCGAAAGGAAAGGAAATAAGAGAGGTTTCCTTTTTCCTTACGCTTTCAAGCTTTATATGGATAGATCCTATAAGTAATAGAACTAAATACTCAATAGGAACTCTATGATCGAGTTGAAGCAAACTAATGAGAAAACCATAATGGCTGATGCTTACAAAAAGAACGCAAAACCATCCATGAGCTAGTACTTTAAAAGAAAAACCTTGCTTGATTCATTCAACAAGATGAAAGCTAGTATACAAAAACTAGTACCATCCACCAAGAACTTTAATATCTAACATCCAGAAAACACAATTCAAGATAAGAGCCAAAACTCCCCATCATTACCAGTCCCCTCATTGGCCTCGTCCCTCTTTGGCACCGTCACGATCAACTCACCATCAACAAACACCGCGCTAGCAAGCTCCGGCCTTGTGGAATCCGGCAACCTAAACCTCCACATATCCAACTCCAAATCATTCAACGAAGAGAACTCGAGGTACCCATTTGGCCTAATCACGATCCTAGTGATCCCAGGGTGGATTTCAATTGTATATGCTCTAACCTCTCCCATATTATCGGTTTCCGCCACGAACCGGAAGCAATCGGAGCTTTCCTCCACCGAGACGTCAGCATCTGATAGAAAAGGGAGCTCCAAAACCCGGCTAAAGATGTGGGGTAGCCTCCTAAGCTTTTTATGTGATCCAACAGCAGATGGGTCTCTTTGATTATTGTTGCCAACGTTGCTGTAGAACTGGATTGTGATGTTGTTCCTTTTCTTGGGCATAGGATGCACCTTCATAGCTGCTCTGTTTTGGCTAAAGCTTTGATCTTTCATCTGGGTTTCGCTAAAGTTTTGATCTTCGCTTCGAAATTGGTGATTAGTATTGAGGAGAGAACAAGCAGCAAACACAGAATGCGCTAAAATTAGTAGGAAAACTAAAGATGCTGACGAGATAAGGTTTTTGGGAATTGGGTAATGGGTAGGACTCCAAATCCTTGAAGGATTGTGATTGTAGAGATGAAAAGGTAAACAGATGATCATAAAAGCAATGGAAGTGCGTGAAGTTTCTGTGGATCGAGAGGAGGAGGAAGGGCCTAGGACCAGGGGGAAAACGACACTAAAAGCTTGTCTCTATCTTGGTCTGTTTTCTGAGATTTTGTGAACGAGAATGAGTGCTTTAAAAGGAGAATACTTCTGGGTAGTGGTAAAATATTAAATAACGTTTCGTAACCAAAGGATTTGCCTATGAAATTTCTGTTTCTGGCCGTGTGTGGGAGAGCCTTTTGGGTTCGAGTCTTTGAATCTCTGGCCGTGTGTGGAAGAGCAGTCTCGCCGAAAAAGATTAAAAAGAATGGCTTTTGATCATTCGCCCCTCAACTTTCACGAAATTACCAGGAAAGTCAATTGTTTTCTTTTTCCAAAAAAGAAAGGAATTAAAAAAGCAACAAAAATACCCTACTTTGTTCTTGACCAACGAATAAGTTCTAATATTTCTATTAAATTGATTATTAATTTAAAATAAAATAATATATTCAATCAATGTATAATAAATTGTAATAAGTTTGAAAATTGTGGACATTAAATATTATGTTAGACTCCTTTTATTTTCATAAATTTAGCAAGAAATCTTAATTTTAGATTAGAAAATTCAATTTTATTTTCGAGTTTTTTATATTTTATTTATTATTATGATATTTATTCAATTGTAATCAGTACTTCACTTAATTATTAAATTCAAAAGGAATTCTATATGATTTAGTTTTTAAGTGGAATTAGGAATAGGGAAAATCATTTAAAAAATGCCACTTTCCTTGTCAAATTAATATTATAAGTATCTAGTGGTTTTATTTTTTTATATCTATAAATGTTATTATGTCATAACATGTAAGCTTGAAGATAATCACTCCTTGAACTATATATTAATTTCTGGGAATGGTGAATTAAGTGAAGTAAGCACAAATTAATTCATATAATATTATAAAGAAAGGCAAAATTTATGAGTTTTTTTTATCATGCATGCGAAGCAGAGAGCATGACATGCATACGTAGAGTGACAGATAATGAAGCTTCCTTGATCCTTCGCAGAAAGGAGGATTTTTGGTATTAGTTTAGAATGGAAAAGACACCTGACACTTTTGTTTTGTCTTCATCACTCCAGTCTGGTCTCAAATAATGGTTGTAGTTTCAACTTCTTTTCCTTCTTTCTCGTACCAGAAATCGCGTTTTCTGGCCACAGGAACAGGAGTGTCTGTTGCCCTTTTGTCTGATAAGATTGTCTACTCTCACTTTCAGGTTAATGGAAGAGTGGAAATGTGTCGTATAAGATTGCTCATGGTCAAATTCATGTAAAGACCTGACTTAGCTTTTGGCTTTGTTTGTATTAGACAAATCTTTCAAGGAAATGTTATGGAAATTACAAGCTTTTCATGTTCCATGATTCTTCTGATACGCTTAAAATATTGGTTGGTGTTCTTGTTGTGTTTCTTGTCTAAAAGATCCGTACTCCGGAAGTTAAGGGAAAGTGACATAATGCTTACATCAGTCAAACTGATTAAAAATGGTGCATCTTCATCTCATATAATAAACAGGGAAGAGTTTGTTTACATCTCTCAAACTGTTCAGTGCGACCAGACCAACTTCATGGTTCTTTTCTTAAAACAGTGTATGACAATGTCAGGCAACGAAAATGCCACTTGCATCAGTTCAACTAATGTCTATCAGGGAGCATATTGTCCCTGACGAGCTGTTTTATGTTGCAGTGACCGAAGTTGAACAGTAACTTACCACAAATTCAACTTTTCCGGCTTAGTTTGGAGGCATTCATCGAGTAAGATGCAGGAATAATGCCCAGATAATGTACAGAAAAGTTATACATTAGCTTTTAAAGATAATGAGCTCGGACATTATTCCTGGTCTAAGAATCTTCATGATGGTGAGCTCGACGCCTACGCTGAGATCTTCTGCGGTTACTAGTTGATACTCTGGATGATGAGCTTGAGGTACTAGAATGATGGATCTCCTCCAATGGTGCCATATAACCAAAAATGCTATCTAAAGGGTCTTCCATTGCATCAGCAACCGGGTTCATCTAACACATTATCATGAATTAGATATTTTCAAATGCAAATCTGAGCAATCAAATATGATTGTTGGTACTATGTTAATTTGGCATTTTAAGTTTAGTGAAGGATGGTAAGACACGTATCTTCTCCCTTTTACAACATCCCAAAGCTCATCACCTAGCTCCCATTTTCAGAGGGATAAAGTGATGAATAGTCATGAAATACAGACAAAACAGACAGGCAATCAACAGGGATCTGGATTGTTCTCAAGAGATGCCCAATTAGGTGTGTTCTTCCTGAACAAGTTAAAGCTCAAGCTCTTTAATCATCAATTAATCTTTAGATGTAAAGCACAATTGTGGAGCTTGTAGTTTTTCATCTGTTATCCATTTTATCTTCATATCGGTGAGAGGAAGTCCCCATTAAGCAAACTCTTAACAAATATATCACTCAATCATATTCTGTAACTTTTCATGGAAGTGCCACTTAACAGCTTCTTGCAGTTGATAGTAGCATCTCATATAAATCCCTAATTGCGTGGAACGTTCCTCCAACATTAGCACATTACTATGGACAATTCATATTCATGACAAGCAACTTGAACAACATAAGTTGTTAATACTCTCTACATTATAATTATATGCAAGGGATACCAGATTGCTCTACAGAACACCACTTCCAGTAAGTATGAAGGGGCCACAGGCAAGCCGAATTCCTTCAATAATAGTAAAGGGCAGTAGAAAATCATAAGATGAATTTAGAATCTACCTGCAAGATGTGAAACCATAAAATGCAATACTTTTTTGAACTTGTGCTAGGAGAAATATCCAAGTTTTCTTTAGCTATTAGTTTAGAGTTAGTGTAGCTATGAATTTCTAAGCTATATTTGAGTTGGTAGTCATAATATAATTTCAATTAATTTTCCAATTAGAATTTCTTGAACCTACAAGCAGTCAGGGGAGCATCTAGATGCTTTACGAGACAATAAAGACAGTTAGAGTCCTGTTCAGTACACAATCAGAGCCAAGATTGCCTTAGAATTCTTGTTCATCCTTTGTAAAACTGTAAATCTTTCTTTCTATTTATCCACGTGAAGAGTGTTGTAGAGGGTTTATAACACATTCCATAAAACCAGTTTCATGCAGTTTTTTCATCCAATCGGGTGACAAAATAATCATCAAGGGTGTAAAACTTGTCTGTTTCACTATATCAATTTCCACATTCAACAACTAAATCGCTTATACACGTGAAAAAAAGCTAGCATGTAGGATACTTGAGCATAAAAAGGCATAAAAATAAACCCCATGCAACTGAATTTAACATGAAACCAGATACCAACCAAGTAATCCAATGTCTGTATCGTAAACATATATTTTTCTTCATTCTCTCAAGCTAATTTCCAAGATAAGTGATATTTGTACAATGACAAGAGAAAATTTTCATAGTACTTACAGGAATTTGCCCAGCACTTTTGACATGTGAATCTCTGTGGGAGTCTGAGCCGCTTGCAGAATTGCTTTCATTTCTAGTTTGGCCATGATCAACATTATCACCAAAGAAATTTCGGTACCGCCACCTCAATATTGGTTCATCAGAGTTTGAGTCATCAAAAACCTTTTCTGAGTAGAAGTGCCTATGCATATATTGCATTATTGAAGGGTTATCTCTATACTGCCTGGATATTCTGTCAAGAAAAGACTACACCAATAAGCTGGAGGTCCTTGCACTTGGAACAAAAATAACAGTAGTATAACAAATTAGAGGATTTCAGATGGCTGAGAAGACAAAAAAGAGAAGATGTTTTTCTTTTTGTTCAAATAAGAGGGGGGTGATGGGTAAGTAAAAGCTCTACATAGTCCTCATATCTTGTCAGCAACCCGAAACATAACCACTGTAAATGATAATTACACTGAAATTGGGTTCTTTTTACAGTTGTTAGTACAGTAAACAGTCATAAGGATTTGTTAAAATGATCAAAACCCTAAGACCTATTGGAGAGGAGACAAGGTAAACCTGAAACATCAGGCCAAATGTGAATGATAAACTTTTGCCTAGAGGATGCCACACTGGCCACAAAGCAATATACACTAAGCTCAAGTGAGTCTAGTTAGGCCATTTAATAACACAACTCATTTTATTGTCTTAAACCCAGATTAGAGGAGTTTCATGCCATTAAATAACAATTTCAGCTCTTTCTTAGTAGCTTCAAATTTCTAAAAGGCTACAAACTCTGTTTATAAAAAAGAGTGCCTAAAGAGGCTGAGGGGATAGTCTAGTGGTTAGCATCTATCTCAGCGAGATCTTAGATTAAAATCCTGAATTAGGGTGGGAATGGGTTCAGGTGTTAAGGATGAGTACTGCCTCGTGTTAAGTCAAAAATTGGTCATTGTGTCCCTTCTAGACCAAAAAACAAAAAAAGGGTACCTACGTGGTTCAGATGTTCATTTCAAGAAAAAATCAGTTTTATCACATGGAACTATTGAAAAGAAGCAAATAATGCATAAAGTCCTACATGTTCGCTAATTCCCTCTGCAGCCGAGTTCCATCCAGAGCAAGAATATGATCAATGCATGAATCCAGGGATCTACCAAATTTCCAAAACCCAAGAAAAGCGGCAGCTCCTAGAAAGCCAAAAGTCCAATAAAGAAAAGAGGGTAAATCACGCAGCAACATAAAAGAGAGCATTCCATAAATTACTAGTCTTTTGCATTAAAATCAATCCAAGCTGAGGTCTGTGAGGACCAGAGAAAAAGAAAGTTTATGTAACCTCCTGCAAAGTTGACCCGAGCAAACTTGCTTAGCTTTGATGTTGCTGCCAAAAGGCCAGAAGTGATCAGAATCATTAAAATATTTTTTCACAAAATGTTTGATAAAAGACACACATCTGCTACATTGATGGATTTGCAATTACCAACTGAAAACACGTTGAATGAAAGGAAGACAAATATTACAGATGGAGCGACAGAACAACCACTGAAGGGGTGGTTTCCCATGCCCAGAACTACCTTACCATACACCTATAAGCAGCTGCAACGGCAACATTAACATACACAATTACACTCCTATATATATAACCATTTCTTGAAAGAATTTTAACATAAATGCCTTCCATACCAAGCATAATAGATATCAGCTACTACAGTTATGAATAACCGTCAGCAAGGTAGAAGTATTATTCTCCAAGTTATGACAATATCAATGTTATGCATCCAAGGGTACCATTTGAAGGCAGAAACTCCAAGATTTTGAAACACAAATTTCATCAAGAACTCAAGACTATATGCGACTTTAACAAGTCTACAAATTTACATGCATGTAAAAAATCACATAGATCATATGTTGGTTTGTCTAATATCAAAATCAACAAATATGAAACGTAAAAGCTAGCATTGTCTGTACAACACCACACATTTGATATTTACAGAGTTGACTTACATTGAACTACTGCAGGAAAAAAGCAGTAACTTTTAACATTTCAGATCCTTAGAAGTAGCAACCTTTTGGAGCGAAATGAAACACTGCTTTCAACTTCCCTCTAATGAAAAAAAATAAAAATAAAGACACAATAACACATTGCCTCAACCGTGAAATCAACCCAAGACTGAAATTCCGGTTAAATATATTTTGAAGAATCCAACTTAGTAAACTTGCATTATCCTGATCAATTCAAAAAT
>JANIMX020000395.1:163365-179279 GCA_024582655.2 Erythroxylum kunthianum | reverse complement strand
AAATACCAAAAAAATATTGCCAGATAACAACGATAATAACCCCAAATGATAAACCTTGACAACCCTTACAATCAAACATGAAATTCGAATAATAATTACCTGAATTTCAAAATTGGGGAGCTAGGGCAGGACTCGCAGAGGAGATGCGTCGCTCGCAGAGGAGATGCGTCGCTTGCAGAGGAGATGCGTCGCAGAGGAGACGCCGTTGGAGATGCGTCGCAGAGGGCGGTGAGAGCGACGCAGCGGTGACAGTGTGGAAGGGCGGTGAGCAATGACTAGTAGTGACAACGATGAAGTGTGGTGAGAGTAACAAAAGGATGGAGGATAAATCAGTCTTCCAAACGAATTGTATTCCAAGAATAGGTAAAGACAACCTCTGGTTGTCTTTACCTATTCAGTAAAATGAACGAATACCTAATCTGAAGATTAGGTATTCTGAATACTGTAAACCAACCAAACAGATGAATAGAATTATTTTCACAATCAGCTATCAGCTATCAGCTATCAGCTACCAACCATCAGCTCAAACAAACAGGCCAACAGAAACCTACCAAAGTTGACATCTGACAGAGACTTTCTTCCAAAAGAGCAAAACGAGTGGCTCTTCTTTTGTTGCGTTCACACATTATTTTCAAAGGACCAAATCAAAAGCTTGGATAATAATGACAGAACCAACAACCAACTCTTTGCATGCACCGACTCCGCTCCTCCATTACCTGTCGATGGTGGTCCAAGAATCTTTACTTATTGTGCTTTTCCTCTTTAATCATAGATAGGTTGATAGATAAAAATTTAAATATCATTGCCATTTGATGATGCAAACACACAGCTTTGGGCTTCCTTAAAACATAAGCCATGAAAATGAAAGTATACAAAGCTGTGTGTTTTAGCCACACAAAAGTATACACAATAATAAGATGACTTAGATTTAGAACTTAATAGAACTTGGGTTATTAAGTGTGAATGGTTCTGATCAAGAACAAGAAACAAGTAAGTAGTTGTTTCAGCAAAGGCATAACTAGGAGTAATTCTGTTGTTTCAGCAAAGGCGTAAAAGTATTGGATTTTACAACATTGTGGTTAGATGCAGAGCCGTTAATGTCCTATTAATCATTTCAACTTCATTGCGGCATTAACACAAACACTTTATGAGCTAGACGAACATTGGAAGGGAACGCCGGTTCTCATGGTCTTTAACTTTTCTTCCACCCCCAACCCAAGTGAGTGTTGCTCAGTGTGGTGAGTGGGTCATTTTCCTCGGTCGTTTTGGCTCTGAAAGTTGAATGATTATTTCTTGGCTCTTCTGCTCAGATGGTCCTATAATAACTGTAAGATGTGTAGCTTTGAACTTGTGTAGATAAACCATTCCTGTGTGCAAAGTAGGAATAGCAGACTGCTGTAAAGGAATATTGGCCAGAAATGTTTTTGATGTTCTTTTGGGGTTGCAAGATTTTGCATGAAATAACACAATCAAAATCGAAGTCAAACTACAGCTGTTAACTTGATAGGTGACTGATATTTTGCAAAAAATTTGTTCGTATGATTCACTCTTCAGCTTGGATCAGAGGTGAACTGCAGGAGTAGATAAGCAATGTTGATTTATATGGATTGAAATCTATTAGTTGAACACCTAATTGTGATCGGGGAAGCTGAATAAAGGGAACTACCTCTACTATTGGGACTCTTCTTGGTAGATCCACTAGAGATAAGGTATTGTTTAAGAAACAAAAGCCTGACTTGGGTTGGGGGTGGAAGAAAAGTTAAAGACCATGAGAATGGGGAAAAGTCATTACATTGGGAAGATAATCCTGTTCAGGTGGACAAAACTCATAATGCATAGCAAAATCGTAAGAGTCAAATTTACACCAATGCTATATCTTTCAGCAATTTCTGTAATACTACACCATTTTTATTGGATCTATCCATCATCATGTCTTTACTTACGTTTACACTTTTTCTTCATGTTTCGCAAGCTTAATTGTAACATGGAAATGACTACATAAATTTTCAGAATTATGCTGTTGATTTGACTGGTTATTTATGACATATCATGAAAAAAGTTATGTATCCATAAGTTGCAATTGGGATGTGTTTTGAACACCTTTAGTATGTGGCTGCTAGTTATAGAAAAGGCATATACCTTGTTATTTCATGCGAGGAATTCTTGCTTCAAAAGGGGTATGTCAGACACAATATCCTCTTGTTGATAGTTCAAATGCGTTAGAATCCTTGGGGAAACCTGTTATAATTCTTGAGAAACTGTTCTCTTGTGCTTCTTTTTACAACTGAAAGATTACGTCAGTTATAATTCAGAAGGCATTATTTTTGAGCCGAGGATTATTTCAATTGCACCAATTGAGAATCATCTTCAGTCCCTTTTTATTATTTTCCTCATGTTTTGGAACTTGTGTGGATTTATTGGGTCTATTCTGTGATGTTTAATCAGGGACAGTAGCAAGATAGTGGTGGATAATGACAATTATTTTCTTTGCTTGCTTGACTGTATTGTCTCATCATTGCAGCAACTGCGGTTATTCTAATACTCTTAAACGTCCAGATGGCGCTCTTTTATGCATTTGCTGTCAGTTATGCAGGTAGTAATAAATATTTTGCTGAATTTGCTTGCTACTAGTTATTTTATTCTGTGGATTCTGGAGGCCAATCGAGCAATAAGCTCGGTGGGTTCTTTATTGCCTTTAGGATGTGCAGAAAAGGCGCAAAACAGATACAAAGAGCTTATATTGTTTAAATTGACAGAAAATAAATATTTTATTCTCTTGCACATACTGATGTTTATAAGTCCTTTATTTATTTCATACCTTGTTCTAAATAAGGAAATCGTGTAATCAAGTATTAACATAAAATATAAGTTACAGGTCGTATATTTACTCTTAGATACTGGTCAAAACTCTTCCCCTACTTGGTGTATGGATGTCACACATACTCAACTTGCAAACTAAAGTATGAAATAACTTCCTACTAAGTTCTTATTTAACACATCAACAAGATGCTCACAATGCAAAATAATTAGTCCACCAAGCTTTACGGTAGTGATTTGCAAGGTGAGGTTCACATTCTTTGAACTAATCCTATTTCACAAGTAGGTTTTTGATTATTTATTTTTCTAATCATGGTTTACAAAAAAAGAAAGAAAGAGGAGTGTGGTTGGAGCTTAGGATTTAGAAGGAAGGGTGGTGGCTAGGGTTACAAACACAGGCTTAGAAAGAGAGATGGCGGCTAGGGTGCATAACCAATTTCTTGTACCATATATTAGAGTAAAAAAAGATTTCTAATACATATTGATGTTTACAAGCTCTCTATTTATACACTTATACTTTGCTCTATATCAGGAACATAAAATACAATAATCATTCCTATAGATTCTCCTATATACTTGTCAACATTTTATTCCCGCGTTTCCAATGATGACTTGGATCTGCAAGACCAATCTTTTTCATTCAATAACCTCTGTTTTCCTTTACATGAGATTTTGATTTCTGCATTCTTTTCAGTTATGATTCTGCATGCAGCCTTCCGAAAGCTAACTCCTGCAAAGCAACCAACTCGGAGGAGATGATGAAGCCAACTATTGCAAATTAATCAGAGAGATGAGAGGGCTCAAGTTTTGTAACAGTTTACTGGACTGGGCAACTAGATCAAGCTTTATATACGTTGCCCCCATCTTGAAGTTGGAAGACACCGAATAATTCTTCCATGTAGTAATGATATCCGAATACTGTTTACAACCTCTTGCCAGTGGAATGAGAAGGGCAATATGCAATTGCTTTTTTATCTTGCATGAAACGATGTTATAAATTTCTTTAGCTTGGGGCTGATCATCTGACGTAGATCCCTTATTGTATGTAGCTTGGATAGAATTTGCAGTTAGTATTTGATAAAGGATTTGTCTTTCTAGCATACATAATTAGTCAGAAAGGCATACTTCTGAACTTGATAGTTTGCAGAATTCAACAATCCCTACATCAAATTCATGGGTGAAGGAGCCTTAGAACTTCATTCTGTCAAGATTTTAGTGTATCTTCACATGGACTCTGTTTCCAATACACAAAGGTATCACGTGGATCGTAGCACCATATACTATTGTTTTTATTATAAGATACAAAGCACCCAAGACCAAGAGACCTAAATTCTCAAACATGCTTGGACAATCATCCACCTTATATATAAAGGAGTCAAATTTTGAAGAACTTTCTTTAATGAAAGATATTCCAGTATCTCAACATACTTGACGTGGAATTAGTCATATTTGATAAAGATATACTTCTCCTATAGTTTATAAAAGACAAATAAAAAACTAATAATATTATTTTAAATTAACAATTAAATATATTTCCATAATAGATATTTGAATAATCAAAATTTAAAATTTTATTTGAATTAAAATTTTTCAATTAATTCTTAAACTTATAAAAAACTATTTATCAAATATTAATTTTCTTTGAATACATTAATATTTAATTTGAATAAAAATCAAGAGATTGAGTCATTCTTTTTTTTAATTATAGATTTATCTTAAATGTCAATTCTTAAATTTAGAATTTGTAGAACACTTAAAAGGCTCAATATTTAAACATGATTTCAATTATATTCCTTTAATTTTTTCACCAAATTGATAATTTTTTACATTTCTAACTTAATTATCTATTTGCAAATTGACCATCAATTCATAACATGTTTAATTACCCACTAGGCATGACATCACCTAAAGTTAATTATTAGAACTCGAATAAATTGAGGACTATATTTTCTATGTAGGACTAAAATATCTTAACATATCAAAATCCTGATTAATTGAATTGATTTTCTGAAATTAAAGCGTATTAAGATGAGAGAGGAACTTAAACCACGGATCGCTCGCACATTGGCTAAGGTACCTGTAATGTAGGTTTCAGGTAGGGTAAGCTTTCCGATTCCATCGAATGAACAATAAACAAAAATTTTGTCCCAGAAATCACTAATAAATACAATTAGTGGTCATCAAACTTGTATGTTTATAAAATCGACAAGACATCTAATTACACAGCAATTCATTCCGTAAGTTGCAAAATAAATAAAGACAAAACTGTAGAGAAGGAAAATAATGGTAATACAGAAAGCCAATTTCTTACAATGATATGTACATCATATCTGAAAGAATGCATCACCAGTTGACATTGCTGCAAAATAAATATGTTATCCGACTCCAATCTCATCATTCAATTTGAATTGGCATCCCGTGAAACGTGCCCTTGCCATCTACATTCAGACAGATGATCAATTCAGAAAACAACAATTTTCAAGAATAAGTGCTTACAAGGACGTAGTATTCTGAGATTCAGGGATAGCTTCGTGGTTGGCAATCGTCAAGAAGTGTTAGATTCAAATCTTCACTTGGGTCACAGGAAGCGTCAGGCTATGATTGCCTTGTACACTGCATGTTCACAAGGATCTTTTTTGTTCACTTGTGTGAAAGATGGTAAGTGTGTTTTGATCCATTTAATTGAGGGTTGCTCTAATCTCATAATCAACAACTTGTTTGGGGTTAATGTCCCCTAAACGTACATGTAAAAGTAAAAAGAAGTTTACTCGATCACAATCAAAAAAGGAAGAATGCACGAATAAGAAAAATTTCTTATGCGCCACAGCTGCTCGTGGAGCAGGAAGCATTCACAGTTTCCCCATTTTGAAAACCAAAATGCTCAAGGTTGAAAAATAGACTAACCTTGATAGTAAAAACCTCGCAAGGGGGCTCATATTGGCATTTGAAGTATAATCTTTGACTTGTTGCTTTTTTCTGGTATCAGCTTCAGAGTTTAAATGTTGTGTCCCTTCATCAGGTGTCTTGATCCTGGTGAACAGGAGAGCAGCAAGCTCCTGTAAATCTTTCATTGAAGGCTCCTTGGAGCTGCAAAAAATTACTTTCCTTCAGCAACTAAACCTATATTACTTCAATTGACATAATAAGAAGGCACTATTAGTAAAACGAAAATAAATGGCACTTTTCTTTTAACTTTATGTAAACTTCTTAGAACCTTGCTAATTGTTGAAGCAAATTTCTGACAAGGACATCGCAAGATCCAGGCTTCTTCCGCTCCATATTTACCAATGCACTAGTAACTGCTTTCACAATCGATCCTTCTGAATCATCAGCAACTGCCTACGTTGTACACATCAAACTATATGAAGCTAATGCACAGAGCTAGCCAACAAGAAAACAATAGAACTAAGAGCAAGTGTCCCACAGCACTAAGTTACTATTTAATAATAAGTCATCAGAAAAAGACAAGTAAATACATTAAAAATTGTAGGGCAAGATAGGCTGTCGTGAAATAAATTGCAGATGTTACAACCCTGGCTTACAAGGACCAAAAACAAACTCTTGGCAGCATATCCAAAAGCTATGCAGAGCACCAAGGCAATGAATTAGTCCTGTCAGTTATTTATTGTCAAAACCCATTATGCTGACCAGGAACTTTTACTGTGATGGGATCTGAATATTTTTCCCTACAGTCAGTCCTGATATCTCTATACAGCTCATAAACATTATACTGACATGAAACTTCGAAGGCTTAAGTTTCTCTGACATGGATAGTCAAGCTTGAAGTTCATCTAAACAACTATCAAACTAGCATCAGGAACACTATTTTGCATAAGAACAAGTTTGCATCTAAAAGCAGCTCTTCGAAATCCCTGAAGATGATTTGAGAAAGAATATCTCAACATTACCATGAAGAATTGCATGTATCTGTTTCTCAATGTTTACCTCTTTTACAGATGGGATAAGCAAAACAGACAAAGGGGCCGTAGATGATGCTATTCTTGCGCTTTCTCCATCTTCTCTCAATTGACGTGATCTTGAAAGTGCTTTCGGTGCATCAAAGTAGTCATGAGAATTTCTGCAGCAGAGAATTTCTCATTAATAAACAACAATGAACTAACTCCATCTTCTCAAGCCAAAAGTTACAGGTGTGTCAAATAATATACACCTAGAAGAATCAGAGCTATTTGTCATTTGTTCTCTTCTTTTATTTTCATGGCCATCATTATTTAGCTTGCTCACTGCAGATCTTCCCCTAATATTTCCCTTCTGCAGACCTCCTTGAAATGCAGCTTTTGCCTGGACACGTACCAGCCAAAGAATTTCTCAACATGAGTAAAAGAAAAAAAGAAAAAAAGGGAAAATTAGGAAAAGGTCAAAGATTTGAGTTACAAAAGCATGGTTTAAGAAAAGTGTACGAAATTGCATTTCAAATTTAAAGCAAACAATCAATTACTAGCTGCATCACGAAAAAATTATCCAAGCTGCGACATCATCACTGGCCCATAATGTTTTGTTAATTATTGCCATCAAGACATTTAACAATTAGCTCAAGCTGTTGGGTGAGACTTAAGAATGATCCATACAGTAACTCTAGCAGTCACAAGAAGCCCATTCATTGAAAAACCACTCAACCCAAACACTTTATTTGTTTCGTGATGTGCTAGAATGGTTCATGGATTAACTTCAACACTTGGGATTCAACTTATAATGAAAGTCATTTGCACATAAGTAGTAGGAGTAACCTCAGCAAGATTCAATGCACTGTCCTCCAATGAGGAACTTGAGGTTCTTTCTTGTATTCCTAGTCTGGATTTAGGAGTCCGAGGGGAATCAGATTCATCATGTTGGCTACGGAAAACAACAGTTCCACTGGTAGAAGCATCTTCAAGAGAAGCATACACGTTGCCAGACTGCACAGAAAATTAACAATAATGGAATAAATGGGTAAGCAGAGCTGAAAGAAAATGAACAGGCATTTTCAATTCTTATGTGAAGACAAATGATACCTGACTGCCCTGATCTTGAAACAAAGCTGACGACTGATACCCTCTGGGACTCCTAATGACAACAGTGCCTGACCCACTTACTTCATCCTGGCAGTTAAAACCATAAATTCAACTTCAGAAATGTAACCCTAGATTGTATGACTGAGAAATGGAATTTGCTTTCACAGGATGACTATTGTGTTATAACGATGGTGGAAGCATCATGGAGGAATAAATGTGCCTTAAACATGTCATCTTCCCTAAGAGCACTGATAGGCCAGTTAACCCAACATGGAAGAGAACATAACTTATGAATTCCTCAAATCCTTCACCCACCCCCCTTCGCCCTCCTTTAACTCATGTTTATCTTTCTTTTATCTTCAACAACATTGCCCAACTCTTAGCCCATAAAAGGTAGACTTTGCAAATTCAGGACCCAATATGTAAGAGATGGAAAAAAAAATCATGAGAAAGAGAGGGTCAAAAGGAATACATCATCGTTGGAATTATTTTGATGTTCCTCGTGATATGAATCTCGAGCATCTTTAGGAAAAGTAATCTCTGGAGATTCCTGATGAGCATTTCCATCTATAGACGACAAATGGTTACCACTCTCTAAATTTCTTCTTTGGCTAACCCTATTGTGTGAAAATTCTGATTTCTTCTCTCCAATCTGAGGTGGTCTTCCAGCACTTCTAATTGTTCCTGTACCCTGTAATCCACCAATACTGAAATCCCATCCAGCATTTTTCAGGATTTTCCCCTGACTGCTACGATTCACAAATGTCAGTCTGAAAGACAACAAAAAATTGAAAAAATCTGGTAGCAAACAAACTCAACCAACCTAGCATGTACAGTTCCTTCAGCCTTTACATCTCGTATCACCTTCACTGTACCAGATGTCTCACCAATAGCATTTGAACCATTCCTGGGGGTTTCAGCATCCTTTATTTGGTATTTGGGACGGTCTCTGTAAGATTACATGGGCATAAATAATATGTTTTGATCCATGTGACAAGAACCATAATTCTGAAGCTAACTCAGAGAAGTATCAGGAATTGTTTCAGGAGAGACAGTCCAAGATACAATGTTTTAAGATCGTTTCTAACAATATATACTAGACCCAATAATATGTCAGAAATAATGACTTGAATCATTTAACATAAAGAGCATCTTTCAAAACAGTTAAAGCAGAAATACTCTACAGCAGAAATACACACCGTATTCTTTCCAAAAGCCTTGGGCTCTTTCTAGCATTTCTAATAAAACGATGCTTCAAGAGTTCCTTAGCACTTGGCCTCTGAAAATCGGAGTTTAGTTAGTAAATATCCATGTTAAGAAGATCAAAAGATCTGGTAGTGACTAATAGGACTTCATAAGGAGTAGTAAGCGTGTGCAATTCACTAGGAAAGACTTCTTCAACTTTACACGATCTCCTATCATGAAGGGGAATAAAATATGACCACTAAGTGCATAACAGGTGAAAAAGTAATGTCACAGGTTCAATATACCTTGAACGTAAACAAAAGATAACAAGTGTGCTTAGCTTCAAATGACCTTAACAATCTCCAAACTTTCTATACATTGGCTCCAGAGCCATAAAAGTAGTTTCAGGCAAGGGATCCCAACCAAAAAGCAGTTAGGAGATGACTACAGTAAACCAGTTGTCCACATTAAGGAATCATCACAGAGCAAAAAACCAAACAGGTGACTGAAGGGTATGTTTTCCTTTTTTATATACTTTGTGCTGTAAAACTGAGTTCACAAGTAGGAAGGAGGGATTCTTCTTACCCATATCTTTAAAACTGTTCCAAGAGAAAAAAAAAATCCAACTATAAAACTCCACAGGCGGAATGTAAAATGACTATTCAGCAATGCAAACCGGCCAGCCACATTAGTTAAGAAAAAATTGGGTAAAGAATAATCCCACACTGCTTCAAATATCTAACAAGTTTCTGTCACAACTGTAAAATCAAATGGGATACCTAACAAGCCCATTGAAGTCCACAGCTCCTAACTGGCAGGAGAAAATGATCTGATGGACTTCTTCCAAATAAAATAATCTATCAAGATACTTCAAAAGCAATCTCTATGCAACTAGAACTCCACCATTGGATTGACCATTGCAATTCAACGCAACTCCTAATTTAAGCAAGTCAATTTGGTAGTATCTTCTCAGAAACTCACTGTCTTTTTGCTCATGTGCCTCAGTTAACTTTGAAATTCTCTCACAAGAATAAGCGCTTTATGAATGTCTCCAGCTAAAGGACATGTAGACAAATCCAATCCCAAAAATCCCCAATGTTACTAATTTGAAATTTCAACAACTAAATAGATACTTCTGTGTTCAGCCACTAAGATTGAAGAAAAAACACCCATTTCCTTCCCACATTTCTCCAATCACTTTCCAATATACTTTGCAGCTTGAGTTGTTCAATATATGGCTGTGAGTTGGTATCACTCAGCAGCAATCCAAACTATTACCAATTTAGTTTAGCATATTTGTTGAGATCATCGGCCTACCTTGCATCCAATAACCTAAATTTTATTCCTAAGTAATAGACTTGGAATATTTAATTGTGCTCATGCCAACCATATTCCCTTGAACTGCTAAAATGCTCAATTCACAAAACATAACCCAAGAACAGGCATTTATACATGCAATTCATCACATCACCACTCTCATGGAAAATTATTATTTATGAAGAGAGAGAAATTAAGTAAAACGAGTGTAAACTTGCCTCGGCAGGAAGTTTCTTTAAACATAATGACACGAAGTCTTTCATAACACGAGAAAAATGCTCATCTAGCTGCAGAAGTAACACAAATTTCGAACAGTGACAATGGTACTTTGCGAGTATTTAATCAGGCAAAACCATCCCTTAAAGAAATTAACAGTTCCAAATCAAAGAATAATGAGAACCTGCGGTGGATTTTCTCTAGGTATGATAAAAAGGACCCTCATTGGATGAAGATCAGCAAGTGGAGGCTCCCCTTTCGCCATTTCTATTGCAGTTATCCCCAGAGACCAGATATCTGCCTGCATTATGTAAGGACTTCGGGTGATCATGTACATGGATTGTAAGTTAGATAAGGGAGAAGTAGCGATTGCATACAAGATCATAACACAACTACCCGCAAACCAAACCAAGAGAGGTCATAATACCTTTTCATTGTACCCTTCTGAATTTTGAATTACCTCAGGAGCCATCCAGAATGGAGTTCCTACAAAAGTCTGCAATTATTAACTAAATTAGTGCAGTATTTAACAGACGCTTGAATCATATCTGAATATCATCACATTGCAAAGTAAGAACAAGTGATGAATGGAAAGATTGGCTAATTCAATTAATTCAACAGATCCTATAATGCATATTAAAGAAGAGGTGAAAAGGAAAATGGTGATAAAACTAGACCTAACACCACCCCAAGGACACCTTAAAGAGGGAGGATTGCTCAAGCCTTACAAAGCTTGTAATTCATTTCTTCTTAGTCAATGTGGGATATTTATCACACTTAATACACTCCCCTTATGCCCTGGAATGGCCATTTCAAGTAATAAGTTCGTAGGACAAGACATTCCATGATAATACTGGGTCTAATTCCATTCCTAAAAGCACCATAAGGGGGAAGAATTGCCAAAAACCTTATAATGCTCATAATGCTCTTGTTCCTAATCGATGTGAGATATTTATCACTTAACAACAACTATCTTCTGTTTAGTTACCTCGCAAACATGCATTAATGTGAAGTCAAGTTATATGAAGGTGAAATTCTATTATGGTTTCTGAAATCACTAATTTGTGTTCGCAATTATTTGAGATAGCTTTCAATGATTTTGGTCAAAAGCATATGCAGCATATTTCATTGAATAAACATGCATACAGGGATAGATAGGCAAGTGAAGATCAGTTTGACATTAGAAGCAAAGGTCCCTCAAACAGGACGCCTCGCTGAAAATGACATAAATTCACATGACTATCCTAGTAAGAGGTCTATTGTATGGTTACAAAAATAAGTTTGTCTGCAGAAGAGGTATTACCTTTCTCCTAGATATAGTTCTTGTCAATTGAGCAGAAACACCAAAATCTGCAACCTGTCACAAAGTCATAAAGTCATTTGGAATGTCAAATAAATGCACATACCAGAACCCAAACTTTATACAAAATCTGAGTATGATTGATCATAGTTTTGTATATAATTCTTATAAACCCATTGTAAAACAGAAAATACCTTAACATCACCATGCTCGCTGAGCAAAATGTTTGCCGCTGCCAAAATATTGCATAGTTTGTCATAAATGAAAGACACTTAAGGCAACGGACAGGGGTAAACAAAAATAGGATGAAAATGCAGCAAGGCAATATCAAATAAGTGCAGCATCAGCGAAAATCATTCTGACATGTTGAAGAAAATTCCAACTGCCAACTGCCAACAACATGCAAGTATGCAATGGGAACAGACCTTTAATATCTCTGTGAATTTTTCCTTCATTGTGCAAATACTCAATCGCATGCAACAAGTCACGTAAAATACAAGCTATTGACATTTCATCCAATGGAGGACCAGATTGGAGCTGCAGAAGATGTTGGCATTAGTTTTCTGAAGAATGACTACAAATACAAGAGCACAGCTATCAAGAATCGGTCAAAAGACCATGAATGCAGACATCTTCTATGATTAAAAACAAGAGCAATCCAGTTATTCAGATGCTCCAAAGACAGTTAACCTTCATACACCACACAGAGACGAGTCAAATATGTAGCCTACCAGGTCAGCAACAGAACCACCTGCCATGTACTCCATTATTATCCACAGTTTCGTGTGGTGGAGATAGGAACCATAATACTCGGTAATATACGGAGACCGACATTGAGACAGCACAGAAATTTCCTGACACCAAAGTCAAACAGTTAAGCACAATAATCATGTCTTTGTTCTGTTCACGACAAGCCAGATGCCCAAGAGTATGAGATAATACCTTCTGAATGTCATCAATTTCATCCTCACTGCAGATACACAAAAAGAGTTGCAATCATAAGAATGTTGCATAGATGACAAGAACATGCATGTAACTGATATAAAGGCATGTTCTAAAAATCTTGCATGCCAATATCTTTCAAAGGAAAACACATGATCACAGAAATATATTTTATTTGGCAACATAAAAGATCATGAAAAGCTGATTTTTTTAATCTGAGTTGCCACATAACAATGCACATCATAGATGTTGAAAAACTACAAATAATCTGAGTTTTTAATAGAAAAAATCCTCTCTAATTTCCCCTCTGCAACCTAATTGTCAATGTTTCATACTTATATAACGAATGAGAACTGAAACAAATAATATCATATCAATTTCTAGGGTGTGAAATGTCCATCATCAAGAAGGTAACATGGCTTTCAGCAAATATTAAGGGTGATTTAAGTAATAAATCATTAAACATATCACCAATATATGGATGTTTCATCCAAAGAAAATAAATTCAACAACTCTTTCAGTCCTTAAACCATAGCCAAGTTTTTTTTTGTTTAATATCGCAGTGCCTTAAATAGTCTTTAGGAGCCTCTTGGGCTAATTGTACACAAAAGTTGGAAAAACTACCATATAACTACAATTGGATGCTTGAGGAACCTATCTACATATTTGTTATTTGCAATTCATTGAGTTCCTCTAGGACCAAGCATTCCTGCAAAGAGAAAGGCATATACATGTACACAGAGAGATCTCGCAAACAATTACAATGTTAAGACTGAAAAGCCCGTATACATTTTTGTTTGAAAAGACTTACAAAATTGATAGTTTAATAGCATGGAGCAAAAAAAAGGCATATGCCATTATGCAACCAATTCTATCTACTTACGATTCTTCAAGATCAATAACCTTGATTGCAACATCTTTGTTAAGCTCCTTGTCATACCTGCAAACCAATAAGGGTAGTGGGGGATGAAGCTCAGCAAGTAATCTCCAAATTGGATGATATCCATCATTTCAGAAACAAAAAGCTTTTTATAATATCCAGTGATCAACAAAAATTTTGCACAGCCACACAATGTTTGAGATTATTGTCAAGAATAGTAGATATTGCAACATGTTCTAACTTAGTTTTGAAAAGAAAATGGCCATGACTTGATGAAAAACCCAAACATTTAAGACCTCTTAGCATATAGGAACAACCAAAACAAGACGTATTTGTTGCACCAATTTTGCTCTTAAACTTGTTTTCGCATCTAAGGCTAAATCAAGAAGTGCTTTCACATTGACATCAATAATCTTCAACTTTCCATATGATGTATAGCACTTCATATTTTATAAGATTTCCTTTTACTGTTGATTTTATTTTTTCCCAAGCAATATTGGCCCATGCAATCTTTTGTTCATACAAGCAATATCATTAATTCTACTGTTTGAGACCGAACATCCCTATACTGCAGTAATGTCTAGCAACAAAACATGTTCAGGAACCACTTGTTAACTTCAATTTGTCATATAGTAGAGCATTAAAAGACCTTTCCCTAATTCAGAAAAATAAAAAAAAAGGTGATGCAGGAACATCAAGACCAAAGCTCAAGAAATGGAGGGAAAGAAACCAGATGTAGAAATGTCTTGAACTCCAGCACATCATAAAATAAAGACCCTACTGTGTAGTTGTGTCATTAGTCAGTGGTCATAGATAGATGCACTCAGTTCTAAGTTGCAAAAATCAAACTTTTACATTGTTAAAAGGATTAAAAAAAGAGAAGCCCTTCTATCTTGTATAAGGTATTCAATAAATGTTAGCAGCACAAGAAGTTGTATATGACAATAAATGGCTCTATTCTTTTACCAAAACAATGGCTACATTCAAGCTGTGAACACTTACGCTTTATAGACATCACCAAAGGAGCCTCTGCCAATCAATTCCACAGAACTAAATCTATTCCCAGCAGCCTCGATTAAACCCTCGGCATCAGCCATGTCCATTTTCTCCTTCTTCACTCACTTAGCATACAAAAGTCAAGCCCAAATTCTCCACATGAACCACATCCTTTAAACCCCACTTCTAATTTACCACCCAGATTCAAATAACCGGAAGAGCGTCTTCAATTATGGGTTCAAAATTCTGACATAATTCAGACTAACAACATGTTACCAGAAATATATAACACCGCTGCAAACAGAGCGTAAGATCTCAAATCACGCGAAGTGAGAAAAGAACAAAAGAAAGAAACATAATCTAGCCAAATGCAGATTGAGATAAACTAAACTGAAAGCAAAAGCAAATGCTTGAGATACGAGTTTAAAGCAGTGGATAACAAAATGTAGTGTTGTTAGGTGAGGGAGAGTGAAATATGCTAAACAGACAGCTGAACAGAATTACGCCACAATTTTTTTCTTTTGCCCAATAATATGACAACGAAACTCCAACTCACACGGGATGGCTTCAAATTTGGGTTTTTCTTTTCCCAATTCGATTTTCAAAAAAGATCAGGGTCTCCAAAATTCATTATTTTTGAAGCAAAGAGATTGAGAAATAGAATTTGAATTTTGTTACCTGTTAATATCAGCATAAATGAGGTTTCAAGTATCGATCATTTTCTCCTTCGTTTTCTCTAGGGAAGGGTTAGTTTCGCTCCATGGTTTCTCTCCCTAACACTCTATCGCTGGTTGAATCTTCTGATGCGGAGAGAAGCCTTGAAGTTGAGAGGCACAAGGGGATGGGATCGAGAGAGTCTATACTTTAAATGGAGTTCCTGTCTGTCACAATTTTTTCTTCTTTTATTGATGTTGTGATTAGATAAAATTAATAAACCGTGACTAATTACCTTGTTTATGTATTAATTTTAATTGGATAAAAATGATGTTGAGTTAAGTATTAACAATCTGATTTTATTTCAAATTGAAAATAAGTATTAAAAAAATACCAACTTTCCTAGTTTCCTTATAATTTTAATTATTTGAACAAATAAAAATATTTGATAAAAACTTTTAAAAACTATTTTATGAAATTACTTTCAGAAAATACTACTTTATTTACGCATGACAATGTTCTGTTATCGCTGAAATTATTCAGGTTAGTCGAGTTATTGGTTAACACGATAACGATGATTCCCAAGTTCAGTCGATTT
>JANIMX020000395.1:68971-83580 GCA_024582655.2 Erythroxylum kunthianum | reverse complement strand
GTTGCTAGACGCCGCTCATGACTTGCTTGGATTAAGCATTAATCCAAGTGACTAACATAGCCAGAAACCCAATGGGTCACACGCAAACTCAACAATTATGTAAAATGGTTTTAGATAGAGATTCAATAAATTGAGAGCAAGGGATTTAATGATCCACTTGGATTCCGATGAGATCGGGATAAGTTCCGATGAGATCGCGATATCAATATTACTGAAAAGGGTCTCCAGTATTTTTTCACACTTGAGACCCGATTGGACCGACTCCAGTGTGTCCGGATCACCTCAGTAATATTCATATATATGTTTAGATACTTGTATGTATAAAAATATATATATGTATATGTATAAGTATATGCTCTTTGATTGGTTAGTTAAAAGTTACATTAAATGGAATTAATTAACCAAAGACAAAAACATTAAAGATGCATATATAAGCTGACTTCGTTGGTAGCAAAGGAGCAGTAGCAATTGATTTATGAAAATAATTATGCTACTGTAGAGAACTTGAGAAGTTCTTTTCTCCTTCTTCTCCAAGCTATACACACCGGACGCAAGTGTCATCTCATCTCTATATTCTCTCTTCTCTCATCTCATCTTTGGCAACGTGAAGAACAAAAGGAAGAGTACCTTATGAGACAAGCTTCTCACCCTCTTCTTCTTCAAGCCAAGTACACGTGAGAGAGCTCTCCCAAAGCCATAACAGAGAGCTAGCACTCTCTTATTAGTTTAAACCATTTTTAGGTCAAAAGGTGTTTTGATTTGGTTATAATTTCCGATCTTTGCGTTAATACCGTTGGAGACGATCTACGTTGATCGTTGCGGTTTCCAAAACCTGACACACCGAAGAACGAAGGAGACGACATATAAGATATTCTGATTTTTTTTATAAATGTTGATTTATATGTTGTTCTCATATTTGCATGTTCATATATAATTGTTATAACTAATTGGATGTGAATTTGAAAAATTCTGCATATTTGGTTATAATTGTAGGTTTTGCCTTATATCAGCACAAGATCCTAGCATCGAGAAGGTCCCGAAACAAAATTTTTGTTTTCCGCATTAGCGGGCATCCGATGTTTGTACAAGGATTTTCCTACAATTATCATGTCCATTTAGTAAAATTATTTTTTTAGTATCCACATGTTTGTTTAAATATATTTATATTTTAATTTATAATATTAGTTACTTTTTTATAATAAAAAGAACATAATATCTACTAATTTTATCATTATATCAACATTTTGTTTTGATAGAATTGTAACTAGAAATAATTTACGAATAATATCTAATTATAATTTAATGTCGTAATTATAATCTCATCATAATTTCAATTTGAAAGTAATTATTTTATGAAATTTATCTTTGGTATTAAGTATTAAACACAATTAACGAAATTACATTTTGATGTTACTTAGAATTAACGAATACATACATAATCCATTTAAGTATTTATTATATCTTATTTATTTTCTTTTAGTTGCAATTTACAATTTAATGAATTTTATCTTTGGTATTAAGTATTAAACACAATTATCAAATCAAGATAAAGAACGTATTTATTAAAAAAATTAATACATACATAAATTGCAACCAAAAGCATAAACTAATAAATAACGTATAATTTAAGTATATAAATTCAAAAAGCTATTAAGAAAAATATTTTGTAATGATTTGACATCATTTACCTATTCCATTTTGTTGATAGTCTAAACTTATTTACCTTATTTAGCCCAAAAGTGAAAGAGACTCAAATACTAGAAGTTCTGCAAGTCATTTAGCTAGAGAATTTATGCATATGGGAATCAATTGAGAAATCCAGAATTCAAGAATTTTAGATAGTTATACATAATTGTTATGTATTTGTTTTTAAATAGTGTAGGAAGACATTTAGCTAAAATACAAGGGAATGGACTGGAAGTTAGGAATTACTTGAGCAAAATGTGAAAGTTGAGAACATGATGGAAGATAGTTAACAAGAACGTGGTTGAATGGATTGAAAGTTAAACAGTTACAGAATTTTAGAACGTGAATCGTGGTAAGTAGTTAGTTAAACTATAGGAAAGTAGGTAGTTATGAAGAAAAAAACAACTGCTCAAGGTTAAAGAGACTATTAACTTACTAGCACTTGAGCAACGAGGAACAATATTTTCAGATAACACAATCTCTAGACTAATACAATACAGCAAAATCACTCTAAAGAGATCAATCGACCTTTTCGAAACACATTTTTTTATTTTCAGCTTTGCTTACTTTGTGACTTTACCTTTGTTATATTGAATTATCTTATGCAGTTAGTGATTCCCTTTTGCAACAATCAATTTTTTTCTTCATTTTAGATTTTGTTTAAACATGTCTTAGTATTTTGGTAGCCTAGAACTCTACTATTGCTGATAGAAGTCAGGTATAAATTCTAAGATAATTCCTCCCTGGCATGCCCATAATTTAGAATAACACCAAACAATGTAGCATGCCCAATAGGGCCATAATGCCAAGAACACATTATGTAAACGAAATTGCTTTGCCTCCAGCCTTGGAAAAAGAATTATGTACCATAGTAAGGAATGAAGGCTTTGTATCTTATATGGTAGAAAATCTTAAGAAGGCAGCCTTGCCTTAAGGTAACCTCCCTGTATGATTTAGGAGGTAATATTGCAACTGTAAACCATAATCTCATTATTCACTCACCACAAATAAGAATATAAGTTGATCTGGAAGCAGTCAAAGAAGTCATTCAGGAATTGTATAGGCCTGATTTAAGATAGCTTGGCTATTTAGAATTCCATAAACCTTATCTAAAACAGATTGATAAATAGAATCCTTCTCCTCATAGCTACAGAATTCCTAAACAACTTGTTTTTTAGTAAAAATGGTTAATCTACAATTGTGCACATCGCTATATTCACTATACAATACGGAGAACTAGTCAATTATGTAAACTTCAACTTCTTTAAGCTCAGTTTATTCCTGAATTATTTAACAAGGACCGTCTTTTCGTGATATACTTTGTGACTCAAGAATTTTAATTTTTTCTAGGCTAAAATGGAAGGATTGTTTCATACTCAATTTTTTAGAATTGAGCTTGAAGTTAGCATAGCAAAGTTATCAAGAGTAACTAAGAAAAGTGGTAAGAATGTTGATATGTTCATCACTCATTTTAAGAAAATGAGAGTTCATGTTGGATCACACTTCTAGAAACTAAATACGTGAAATTAGCTCAAAGGGGGTTGGACATTACACTATGGAAGAAATTTTACAACATGAAATTTCTTAATTTTTATGAGTTAGCAGTAAAAGTCTTTGAATATGAAGAGCTCCTTAAGGAAGAAGGTCACTAGAAAAAGTATTCACTTGGCACTTATGTTACCAAGACGAATTCTTATGATTCGATAGTAACCAAAGTCAGCGTCTTTAGAACTTGCATTTGCCCTTCCTTGGAAGTTAAAAATAAAATGCAAGGTATATAGACCCAAGTTCAATATACCTTTAACACTTCCAAAACGGAGGAGTTTTTTTTATTATTTATTACAAAAAAAAATTATCAAGAGGAAATTAGAGATAGAGACTATTGTAAGTATCACAACACTTAGAGTCACTCAACAAATTCATGTTAAGGGTCTAAGAATGTAATCCAATATTGTATTAATAAAGGAATTCTAATGTTTGCTAAAGCTAACCAGACTATACTGATATATGAAGACCCGTTCCCACCAGTGGCAACTATTAACGCCACTAAATTTGATTTGCACCTATTATTAGACATAAAACAAGAAGTTAAAATTTGTGAAAATTCGTTTGGCGTCTGCATCAAATTTAGGAACAAGATTTTTTGTTCCTAAATATAATACCAACTTCAGGGAATGGGGCCAAAGAATTCCTAGGATCCAATAGAAGGTAGAGATCTCAAAGAAAAATAATCGAGCAGAATTCACTCAAATTTATAAGGAGAGAAATGAACATCAAAATCTAAGTTATTAGTGCAGGTAACCCAAATTCGTGGTACCACCATGAGTACCACCATCCCAAAATTGGCAGTACATAAGATACCTAAAGAATCTAATACCCTTAACTTGAACTAAAAAAGACATCTTCAACGATAAAAATCCATTGCCAAGGTTGATAAAAATAAACTAGTAGTATTATACGAGCCAACTTCAAGAAAATCATTTTGTGTGTAACCTATTTTCTCTTAAGAAAGTACTAAAAACCATAATAACAAAAAGGTAATGGTAGTAGTCACCAGTGAAAAGCAAGATAACACATAAGTGAATCCTAGATTTTACAAGAAGTTATCTAGCTCCAAAAGGCAAAAAGGGGATTCCAATGAGATCATTACATTTGGAAACATTTTTATTCAAGTTCCATATGTTGTTTCATCCATAAAGCTTCCAGCGACATTTGGCAAATCTAGTACAAAAAGGGCAGAAACCCCTCTTGAGACAAGTGAATGCAAGTTGTCATTGTTGGAGATAGGACCAAGAATTCCAAAGAAAGTAGTTTTAGAAAAATCAACTGAGGTTATAACACATCATATAAGATCTTTATATAATAAAGCTCATATCAATAGAAGATCAACTTAAAGAGTTTAGGTGGAAAATGGGTTGGCAATAAATATTATGCCAACTAAAATGATGATAGCTTTAGGAAAAGATGACGATAGCTTAATCCAAATTGAAGTATATGTTGCTACATTCAACATGAAACTACTAGGACATGTGGAATTCTACTCATAAATATTACAGTGGGAAGGAAGACTTTGTTAGCTGCATTCTTTATTGCTGACACATATGCCAACTACTAAGTCTTATCGGGGAGAGATTGGATCCACTCTAATTATTGCATTCTATCATCTCTTCATCAAATTTTACTTTTACAAAATAGAGACGAAATAGAAATCATGTAGGTTAATTCACGAACATTCCATACTAAAGTTGAAGTGATGGAATCAAAACTCTATAGGAATTATATAAATCCAATACAAATTCAAAAGTCATTTTGGTATAAGGAAGGCCAAGGAAAGATAAAAATAGATGCTGAATTTTTTATAAAAACAACTACCATCAATCATGTTCCTAGGCTGATGAAGGTTACAATTATAGAGGAGCCTGATAATTGGATTCTTACAAAAAATAATGGGTGAGTAGCTGTAACCACAAAAACCAAATATTAAATGCATCAAAGTTTGGAGAATTCAAAAGAAATAGATCAATGTGATAATGAAAAATTGGTTTTTGAAGCAGATGAGGAACCATAAATGATTGATGATGGTGTACAAGAGTTAAAATTCACTCGAGAGAAGTTTGATGATTATGAAGGCTAGAATCAAGAATCATTAGAAGAAGTGAATTTAGGCAATTCAGGAGAATTCCACTGAGTCTTTATTAATAATGATTTGGACTCAAAGATACAATTGGAACTAGTGGAACTTCTGAAAGAATTCGAACATTGTTTTGTTTGGGACTATACTAAGATTATAGGATTGAGAAAAATATTGGTTGAACACAAACTTCCGATAAAGTTAGAATTCTACCCTCATCATTAACTTCCTAGGCGATGGTCAAAAGAAGTTAAGTTGAAGTTTAAAGAAGTTAAAAATTTATGTAAGGTCAGTTTTATTAAAGTAGCCAAGTACACTGAGTGGTTGGCTAATGTTGTGCCTCTATTAATAAAAAATGGAAAAATAAGAATTTATATAGACTTTAGAGATTTAAATACAACCACTACTAAGGATATATATAATGTCGAATGCAAATTCTTGAATAAATGCGATGGCTGGACATTATTTATTCTCTTTCATAAATTGATTTTCGGGTTGTAATCAAATTTTTATAGCTGAAAATGATATTTCTAAAACATCTTTTAGATGTCTAAGATCAATTAGGATATTTAAGTGGGTTGTAATGCCTTTCGTGCTAAAGAAAGTAGGTGCCACATATTAAAGAGCCATGAATGCCATTTTTTATGTTTTGATAGGATATACATTGGAAGTTTACATAGATGATATTGTCATAAAGTCAAAAGAGAGTATAGATCATACTAAAGATCTAGAATAAGCTTTTTGTAGGATAAGAATGCACAAATTAAAGTTTATTCCCTTAAAGTGTGTTTTTTGGAGTAAGAGCAAGGAACATCTTAGGGTTTTTGGTTTACAATAGAGGAATTGAATTGAATAAGAATACAACGAAAGCCATTCTCGAAGCAAAATTGCCTTAGAATAAGAAGGAGCTTAAGACATTTTTAGGACAAATGAACTATGTGAGAAGATTCATTCCTAATTTAGCAGGAAAAATAAAAGAATTCTTAGACTTATTAAAGTTAAACAATTTAGAGGAATTTCATTGGGAGGAAATGAACCGTATGACTTTCAATAGTATCAACGAATATTTAACAAAACCCCCAATGCTAGCGCCTCTAGAAAAGAAATTCCATTAAAGATATACATCTCTATAATAGGAGAATCCATTGGATGCCTATTGGTCTAGAGTAATGAGGTTGGTTATGAACAAGCTATTTATTATATAAGCAGAATTCTTACCCCAATATAAAAGAAATACTTACCCATCATAAAGTTATGTCTGGTGTTATATTTCACTTATTTAAAATTAAGATATTACTTGTTGCAAAATAAATTCTTTGTGGTTTCACATACTAATTTAATGAAATACATGTTGAATAAGTCATTCATCTCAAGAAATATTGGGAAATGACTTATGCTTATGGACTTCAACTTGATATATTATCCTAAAAATCTGTAAATATTCAAGCATTTGTTGACTTTTTAGCAAGTCATCCTTCAATAAAAGTAAAAGAAAATTAGGGACACTAAATTCTCAGTTGTGAGAATAAGATATGGAAATTGAAATTCGATGGGTCTAGTACAAAGAAATCTGTTGGTATCAGAATATTCATAATTGTACTAAACAGAACCAAAACTCTTCTCTCCCCTAAAATGGACTTCCCATGTACCAATAATTAAGCAGAATATGAAGGCTGACTAATTGGACTAAAACTTCTAGCTAATCTTAAAGCTAAAGAAATTCTAATCAAAAGAGATTCACAATTAGTGTTACACTAAGTGGTAGGGGAAAATATATATATCCTTGAGTGTAGCTTTATCACCTTATTACATTGCCACTGTCAAATTACTAAAATTCTTTGATAAGATAAAATTTCAACATATTCTGAGAGGTGAAAATTATGAGGCAAATAAACTTTCACAAATAGTATCTCGCTTGAAAATATTTGAAGACTTAATTCATAAGTGTATTGTTGTACAACGAAGGTATCACTCATCCATTTATAAGACAGGAATTTCACTAGACATCTTTAATATTGATAAATAAGTTGCCCACAATTGGAGGATATAAATCAAAGACATTTTGGAAAATCCTAGCAAGAAAGTGTTGTTCAAACTTAAGCAAAAAGCACTAAATTTTGTGCTGATTGAAGGAATTTTGTTTTGTTAAGGAAATGATAACTTGTTTTGATAAATCTTGGCATGCTCAAAGCACTACAATAATACGATGTGTTCATTAAGGGGTATGTGAAACACATCAATCTAGAATAAAAATAAGGTGGCTTATACATCTTTATGGGTATTATTGGCCAACCATCATGAAAGATTACATATCATATGCCAAAGGTTGTAAATAGTGTGAGAAATATGGAAGAATTCAAAGAATTCAAGCATCTGAGTTACATTATATAGTCAAACTATGGCCATTTAGATGATGGGTCATTGATTTCATTGGGAAGATATATCCATCATCCTCAAAAGGCCATAGTTTTATTTTATTGGTTATAAACTACTTTACTAAATGGGTGGTGGTGTAACCTTTGAGGAAAGTTGAACAAACCAATGTAGTCAGATTCATCAAAGAATAGATTATTCATTAGTTTGGAATTTCTCAATCAATTATAAGCGATCAAGATACAATATTTCTGGGGCAGGAAGTTAAAGATTTTGTTAAAGATTACAAGATAAAATTGTTAAATTCGACTCCATATTATGCATAGGCTAATGGTCAAGCTGGCATCAAACAAAATAATTATTGGGTTTCTAGAGAAAATGTTAGACGATAATCCAAGGGAATGGCCCATAATTATATTTAAAACCTTATAGGCATATCATAATTCTAAGCATACCGCCATAAGAGTTATCCCATTCGCCTTAACATATGGACATGATGTTTTTTTATTCCTATGAAAGTGGTGGTTCCATCCCTGAGAGTAGCTATACAAAATGCTCTAGGGACTTCCATGCATTCATAATCAATGGTACCGAAGTTAGAGGATTTAGATAAAATGTAACTTTAGTCCTTGAATAATATGATTATTCAAAAAGGAAAGGTGGCAAAATTCTATGATAAAAGAATTCGTAAACGAGAATTCCAATAAGGGAAACTAGTGTAAAAATTGATCCTATCCTCTAGGATAAAAAATAGAGAATATGGTAAATGGTCACCAAGTTGGGAATGATCATTTAGAATATATAGAGTTTTAAGTGGAAACACCTATTAGTTATCTATTTTGAAAGGTGAACCTAATAGGTGTTTTATTTATATAAAGTATTTAAAACATTTTTTACCTACCTTTTTTGAAAAGTATGAGGAACAAGGAATTATAGCGAATTTTTGAAATAAAAAACTTTAGATTATTATTCATAAATCAAATTTCAAAGTCCTATTTGAAAATAGCAAGAAATTAACAAAAACATAGAAGTTCGTAATTGGTCCAAGTCAAACGACTGAATTTCATCCAATTAATTATTGCATGACACTTGGTCCTTATTGGCTTATTGTACCTATTGCTTCCAAAAGTTGATTTCATTTTCTATAACACCAGTGACTTTCCCAACTCTACACTTGTTCGCTCAATTTCGTGAAATTCCCGATTGAGATTTTATCCATCTTGTTTGAGGGCCTCTTGTTTCTGTCCGATTACCTTGATAGCTTGTTTATGCTTAATAGCTTCATTTTAGGGCCTCTTGTTTCTCTCTGATTAGCTTGATAGCTAGTTCATACTCAATAGTTTCATTTTCTAAGGAATCAAATTTATTTTTTAACTTTTAAATTTTAGCTAGAAAATTCATGCCTTTAAGAATTGCAACTCCTACTATATGGTCAGCCTTAAAGACTTCTTGACTCTCAATAGTTTTTTAGAGTTGATCGTTAGTGCAAAACTGTAAGGAAGGTCAGGAGAAAGATCCAAGAAGTTCAAATCGAAGACTTGTCGTCACTGTAGATGAAACATCTTTTTGTCTGCCAGATACACAAGAATTCATTAACTAACTATCATGTCAATATATAGAATAAAATAAATTTTGTCTCACCTCGAATGAAGAACCAAAGTGGCTTTTGGTTCAAGATAAGCCTTAATTTTTTCAGATTCTAGTTTGAAAGAAAAAGCGTGAGCAGAGAGGTCCGATGTTGTGTCACCTGTAAAAAGGATAGATTTGTGGGAATTCATAATGAAAATAAAGTTAAAAGTAATAAAAGGAGGTTTCACATTATCACTAACTTCTTTAACAACCATCTCAACAGTAGAAGAAGTTCCTCTAAAGGAAGAGTGTCTCAGTATAAGGTCTGGTGGTTACAGATTCTTTAAGCAATTTAGAGGAGGGGTAAGTGGACTTCCTCAAAAAAACTCTTGTAGAGTTTTGGCTTTTTTGGAACTAGAAGTCACCGATGACTTCTCTTTGAGTTTTCTTTTAAAGAGTGGATTAGGAGCTACTTCTTTCTAAGAAGAAGGCTGGGTTTATTCTTTGTTTTCAACATCCAAAATTCAAAAGTCTATAAACAAATAAAAGTTAAGAGAATTTTTTAGAAATTAAGAATGTGTGGGTAGAGTGGAATACCTTTGAGAAGTGCATAATCAGGTCGAGGGACCAAACTTTGAAAGCTTTAAAGCCACCACGAGTGGTAATCTTCAGTGTCAGCCATACTGGCAATAACGATCTTACATTTCAAAACGTAATAGTGATCAAAATTTTCTCGAAGGAATTTTTCGTTGATAGCACTAGCTTCGAAAGGCACCCTTACTGGAAAGTCTAAGAGATGTACAGTATGAGGAATTTCCAAAGATAGGCTAAGTTACCTACTTCATAAATAAGGGAGATACATTTCAAATCCCAAAGTCATAATAGAAGTGTCAAATTTTAGGATTTTGTCACCACCAGTAATGAAAACTCTAGGGTTGGTATAAATGAGGAAAAGCTTTTGGTAGATAGCCAAATAGAAGGATTCAAAAGTTTTGAAGATTATTAACAAGTAAGGCCCTTTGGAAAAGTCTCCAAAAGGATTTAACTGATTCATAGACCGGGACTTTGAAATAGTACAATACAAAAGATGACTTTATAAGACTTATTACAAGAACTAGTAGATAACTGAAGGCCAAAAAATCAATAAATCTAGGGTCAGAGAAAAATATACCTTCTTTATCCCTAAGAAAAAGTTCAAACTTGGACAAACCATACACACAGCTGCAAAGGAAGGTTAAAGAGACATCTCCTTATATTTATACCTTCTTTATCCCTAAGAAAAAGTTCAAAGTTGGACAAACCATACACACATCTGCAAAGGAAGGTTAAATAGACATCTCCTTATATTTCTATATAGAAATTCTAAGAAAATAGAGCCTAAAGCGAAAAACTTACTAGAAGCTATTGCTTCACAAAAAGAAAAGAATTTCAAACTAGGTTATTATTAATAGGGCAAAATACAAATCGATTTAGAAGAACCCAAATGAATTTCACATATTCTTTTTCCAATATGGGAGTTCTTGAAGAAACATAGTTGTTTTTTAATTCATAATAAAAAGAACGTTTAAAAATGCTAGAATCTGAAGTGGGAGTTTCTTCAACCATGCAAAAAAAGGACTCTCCAATAATTTGCAATCTAGTCAAAAAGAAAATGTCTTTTAAAGAAATAGAAGCATGCCCAAAAGGAAAGATAAATGAGTTACAAGAATGACTCTAGAATTTTAGAATTGTGACACAAGATTTGGCTAATACTCTATAGAATTCCTAGAAAGAGCTATCAATTGCAGGGGGCTGTCTCTTCAAGTCAAGTGATATGACGAGTATAACTTGTCTATCCTTTTATCCTATTGGTCTACATTCCTAATACAGGGTTTTAGGAATTTAGGGCCTGAAACAAAGCAAATTCTAAAGAAAATTTCGACAGACTTATTTCTCCTAAATAAGGGAGCGATGGATGAGAAGCCTCCATAGGTAGGGATAAAAGGCAGACCATATTTGTAGTCAAAGTAAAGACAATATTCAATAGTGCTAAAAATAAGAGTTTAATTGTTAAAGTTAGTAGGTTAAAAGGAACATTAAAGCGTAAGAATTCTTTACCTGATTCTTATAAAAGGCGGAAGGGTATTAGATAGAATAAAGACCATGTCAAGTTTAATAACCTGCAAAAGAAGTATAATTAGAAAAAATGTAAGGAATTTTTGGAAAATATTGGAATTAGACACATACATTAGTGGTGTTCAGCTCAGCAGAACATGTTGAGGAGGAAGAAAAGGCATGGCGAGAAGAAGCCATGGTTGTAGAAGTCACAAAAGTAGAGTATGAAAGTCAGAAAAGAGGATAAAAGACTGTTTGAAAGCTAAAGTGAAAAGTGAAGAAGTAACGAGGAGTTTTTATAGTGTAGAAACTGTTGAATCCTAATGGAATAGCAAAAGGTAAAATTTTATGGAGATTTACTATCTTCTGTAACAGATAGGGAAGTAAAGATTTAAAATTTGAAAGATCTCAATGTAATCTTTAGATTTGAAAATTATTATCTGTGAAAGATTGTTTGAAATTTAATAGACTCCCCATAAATAAAGTTACTTGGTTTAGCTCACAAATTTAGCTTGGAACCCTACAAACTTTTAGGATGGAATTCAAAGTCTAGGGTGGAAATCAAGAGAATTTGTATATTATATACCAAACATATGCAAGAAGCAATTATTGATAGCCTAAATTAATTTAGCACATTTAGCCTGAAAGTGAAAGAGACTCAAATATTAGAAATTTTGGAAGTCATTTGGTTAGGGAATTCATGCATATGAGAATCAGTTGCGAAGCCCAAGATTTAATAATTCCAAACAGTTAATACATAATTAACATGTGTTTTTTTAAATAGTGCAAGAGAATAGTTAGCTAAAATATAAGAGAATAGATTGCAAGTTAGGAAGTAACTTGAGAAGAATGTGGAAATTGAGAAAATGATAAAAGATAATTAACAAGAATATAGTTGAGTGGACTACAAGTTAAGCAGTTACATAATTCCAAAACTTGAATACCGGTAATTAGTTAGCTAAAATATAGGGAAGTGAGTAGTTATGGCAAAAAAATTGCTCATGGTTAGAGGGACAATAGATTCACCAATGCTGAAGCAACGAGGGGCAATATTTTCAGACGACACAATCTCCAGACCAACATAACAACAAAATCACTCTTTAGAGAGATCAATCAACCTTTTTCAAACTCGTTTTTGATTTACCGAATTCTCTTATGTAGTTAGTAATTTTTTTTGCAACAATCAATTTTTGTTTTCATTTCAATATAAATTACATTTTGGTAGCTTAGAACTTTACTCTCTAAGTTTTCCGAAGCTCATTTATATCATTGATAAAAGTGCAGATATAAATTCTAGGAGAATTTCACCCATAATCTAAATTAACACCAAACACATTTCATTTTCAAATTTATTTAACCTTTTTTGGAAAAAAAAAGTTATTTAATTGTCATTTTGATGACTTTTTGTGGCCATCAAAATTATTATTATCTGAACTATTCTTATATATTTTTAAATTATTTATTAATATGAAAGAGTATTTTAGATAATATTAACTTTGAAGACTATAAAAATTACCAAGTAATGACTTTGTAATTGGCTCATTCTTTTTTTACATGCAAGGAAGAGATCAGATATAAGTTTCTCATAAAACGTTAATTCACACGAGATATTACGCTCATTGCATCCCAATCAATCTACTTGATTAATTCTATTTGAGTATTGTTTTTTTCCTCGCTTGAAGAGGTTACACAAAATATTTACTCGCAATAATATAAAGATTTTTTTAATGAAAGCTTGGCAAAGTGATTTTTGTATATGACTTTGTCTTTTCTTCCTTCCAATCTATTTGTCTTCTTTCGTATTTACCATCTCCTTCATAGTTTCCTTAGTATAGGCCTATTACTGACTTCCTTTCTTGCCTTGATTGAAACTAAGGATAGTATTTCATGATTTTAACAATTTTCTGAAATCCTTGTGGACTTTCTACTTCAGAGACTTTTTGAAGGTCTGGAATATTTGTCCGTTTATGTGACCATCGTGTCCCTGACCCTCTGGTTAACTTCCTTAGCTGCTTTGCGAGCACTCTCCATGATCTTCTTAACCATGCCCCCAACTCTTTCCGCCATTTTAGTAGTCTTTTTCCCCACACTTTCCTCTTTAGTATCGGCTATCAACCGAGTTGCATGCACCTGTCCTTGGTGTTTGGCCTCGTAGAGATGCCTTGCCTTGCCTCACTCTCCATGTGCTGGTACAAAGATGACGACCTGTAATCAAGTAATCAAGTAATGCAAGTGTCAAGTGAACGGATGCAATGCAATGCAAGTAAGGTCTGATTAACTACTTGCGGACAGTGTTGCAAAATACTTAATCCCGGCCATGCATATGAGATGTTGCATACGTCCACCAAAGGAGAATATCTGACTTAGCAAAACCAAAGGCAAAGTTGGGAAAGGCATTACTGTAGCACATGCTTCACCTTTGCTCGTCACTTATGATTTTGCATGGCCCTGCAAGCTTTATTAAAAGACGCAATAGGTGCGGCTGACTTATTTACTCATAAAGTTTGCTAGCAATTTAGAATCAGTTTCCACCATTTCTCGGGCAAGTAATACACATCTATTCAGCCCCCATATGATGAAGAAGAGAACATAAGGGGAGAATATGCAAGAATCAAAAGTTTTTGTGCTGCTACTGTCAGATAATATTAATGGCTAAAAGACCCCTTGCATAGGAAAGCTCTTGGCTTTCACGGATATGCTTTCGTGAAAATTAGTGAATTACTTGTTTTAGCATTTCATGGACAAAGTACTCACTTTACAATTATACCATCCTCTATTCAGCCCAATTGAAACTAAAGAAGTTCGATATACAAAATTGAGAAAAGTTCACTCATATGTGCCTTGGACCCCAATACTGTCAAGCCATGAAACAACTTCTTCAATAAGGGGTCTCCGCCTAGGATCCTGGTCTAAGCATCTACAGGCAATTTCAAGAACATCCAGAAGCTGCTTTCGACAATCTTCATCCCAAATGGATGGATCAATAACCTCTGCCTCCCTTTTCTCAGACTTCATTTGAAACACCCAAGAGACCAAGTTTCTGCAGCTTTTCCCTTTGCAAACTTCTACAGGCCTTCTACCAGTAAGAATCTCAAGAAGAACAACCCCGAAACTGTAAACATCACCTCTGCAAGTTGCAGTCAATGTTTGACTATATTCAGGAGGAATGTAACCCAATGTTCCAACCAAATCAGTTGTCACATGCGTGTCATAAGGTCGGAGAAGCCTTGAAAGACCAAAATCAGCCAAATGGGCC
>JANIMX020000391.1:104560-119620 GCA_024582655.2 Erythroxylum kunthianum | reverse complement strand
GTGTGCTAGTTTTATCGTTTCATCAATATCATGTTTTGATAAAACTATAATTAGTAACATTTAGGAATAATACATAAATATAAATTGAACCTCATAATTATAATCCCATCATAATTTCAATTACATAGTAATTATTCAAGGGATTTTACTTTTAATATGAAAACATTAAATGTAATTAATTTAACACATAAAGATAAAGAATAAATTTTATTAATTAAACACTAATGTTATACATTAAATTGCTATCAACCAATTGGTTGCAAGGGCATAAATTAACACAACTGTATCAACACAATGCAGAAGTCTAGTTTTTATCTTCGTGATCAAGATTTTCCTGGTCGGAACTTATTCCTGACATGAGTCCTTCAACGTTAGGGATGAAAGACATTTTTCCTGTGATCTTGGATCCAAACAAAGCTGATAAAGAAGTCATCACTCATCACAGGTGTCTAATTCAGGATACAATGATTTGACCTCAGTCGCAACAAATCTTATTCTATTTTTCAAAGCAAGTGGACTTGCTTAAAAGTTACACCGCAAGACTTGTATGGAGTTCTTTTTCAAAAAGAAAAAAAAGACTTATATGGAGTTGCTGATGAAAAGGACCCCTGCCCGAAAATTAATAATTTAATCCAGGTTCAGTCCAAAGTCTGATGGGCTTGAATTTATTGAGTTTTTTTTAATTTAATATAATATAAATTCATGTATGTTTAAAAAAAATTAGCTAAATTTGAATCCATATATTTATTTTCAAAATTTAAATCTTTTAATTTTTTTTTAATTTAATCCATCAAATAAAACATAATGGATTTGATAGAAAGTTTATAAATACTTTTCAAATGAGAAAGAAAAGTCTGATCTCTTTAATAAATATTGATATTATCATACATTTTAATTTAATTAATAATGTAGATTAAGATCGAGATAGGCTTATTAAACTACTCATCAAGTTTGTATGTGTACATAAATAAACAGTTGGATTGTCACAACGTCGAGAAGTCTTGCAATCATGCACAAATAAAATAGTTAAATAACCAAAATATCGCCAATGCTCTATTTAACAAAAGCAAAGAATGATAATATAATAATGCATAGAAAGTATTATCAAGTGAAATTGTGATAATAATAAGAATAATGATGTCATATTTATATTAAAGAGTCTTTGTTTTATAAAGTAAAGTTATAATCTAATTATTCGTATACAATTTGAATCCAACGCATCTAAAAGATTGGATTAAAACTCTAACTTTATAAGTTAATAAATTATATTTCAACATGTAATTTTGATAAGAATTAATAATTTATTAATATCTCTTTTTTCTTATTAATGATATTTGATTTTAACTTATATCCACGTTAGGAATAAAAGTTTAGAATTGTTTAAACTTCATTTCTTATTTTATCTATTAATAATAACTAAATAATAAAAAACACACACATAAATGGACTTAAAAACGACAACTATTAAAAAAGAAGACAAATTATATTTTAATAAATTAAGTTAATCCAGTAATCAAATTTTCAATTTTGTTGAACATAAGTGGAGAATGTAATTGGGGGCGAGCATTGAAAAAATAGGTTTGTATATAATTGATATCCCTCGTCCACCCTCACAAAGCAGAAAATTGGGTGGGTTCGTTGTCTTTCAACTATTTCAAGTGGAGAGTCTGTGAGACGAAGAACATTGCAACTGCAGAAACTGGTGGCTGCAGAGTTGGAATGCTATGATCTTTTAGTGGGAAGAAAGGAAGGGAAAGCCAACGGACAATGTCAGCTCTCACCCAAAACCAAATCTTTGTCAAGCATTATCTGGCACAAGCACAACACGTTGCGCTGCCCTAGAAGAACTCCCACAGACTCTGTTATTCTATTGTCAACGTCCACGCGTGTTCTTCTCATTTGCTCTACTCTGCACTTTTTTACATATAATAAACAAAAATAAACGACAAGAGTTAAAGCGTGAAACTTATGCACATATATAGTCTACACAGTAAACAGACCAAACCCCTCAACTGACCATATAGGCATATACAGAAGAGGGAACGGCGATCACCCATGCTTCACCTTTCTCTGGTAAACCTCTCTATCCGTATCCTTATCTCCCTCTCTGTTGGTTTTCAACTGTGTCAAAGATATACCAGTACATGCTCTTTTTCTTTCTTTGTTCTGTTTTTTGTTTTCTTCTCTGGTGCTCCATGTGTGTTAACGTGCGTTCTTGTATATCCTCCGTTGAAAGGTCAAAACTTTTTACGAAAGACCATGGATTCTACACTCCCAGTAGCTAGAAGGACTCGGCTAAGGGAAGTCGAATGGTTTAAGAAGCGCCATGAAGAAATAAAGAGAAATAGACAAGAACGTAGAGGGAATGCCGGTCAATCACCGGGTTCTGGCGAGCTTAATGGGGGAAAAGAGATAAGCTTTAATGGGTCTGGTGCAGATTGTAGGCATAATTTAGGAATTGGTGACGATTGCAAGCAGGTTGCATGTAACTCTCAGTCTGTTAGTTCTGACGATTGGGGTTGTAGTGATCATGGAGAGGTGGGCGGCACGAGTTCTGAGGTTTCGGGTGATAGTGACGATGAGGTGGTTTTAGTGGGGGAAAGTGAGAATGTGGTGGAAAAGGATGCTATTTCCATTGATGACATTGATAATGATCACGAGGTTGGTTTGAACGGCAGTGTAGTGAGTGAAAGTGATGGGTTGAATGTAAAGACTGAGAGCATGGAGAATGGCTGTTCTAAGTTTGGTGAACGGAGGATTGATAGAGATGAGAGCAGTGGGATAGCTCGGAGGACTGGATTGCAGTCAAGCATGCAGGAAAAGAGGGAGGAGGCTGATGCTTGTGATATTTCAGAGGACAATTGGGAGGTATCGAAGACATCTTCCAGTGACGATGTTGTTGAGCAAAATGACTATGTAGATGATGAAGATTATGTTGGTAAGAAGTCAGAAAGTACTATCCTACTGGAGGAAGTAAGCAGTGGAAAAGAGGAGGTGGATGAGAAAGAAGTGAGAAAACAGGAAAATTCTGAGGTAGAATTGGAAGGGAAATTAGTTTCAGGGGTTGACTCGAATAGCTGTGGCAATGTTGGATTTCATAAGAAAGTTGATTCTGGTTGTCGTCCTCATGAGTTTGATTGTGTGGCAAAGCGCACCAGATCCCATTTTTATACAGAGATTGCTAAGAAGAAAATGAAGCTCGGAACTGCTAGTCACCCATTATCTTTTGAAGAGGAGGAGCATGAAACAACTAGTGACGATGGTGAAAATGTAGATGTTGACAATTCATACAGTAGTGATGCAACATATACTCCCAAAAAAGGGATGACTAAGTCCCAAAAGGTGAATGGCATGAGTAAGCATGTAGAAGATCTATCCCAAAAGGTGAATGGCATGAGTAAGCATGTAGAAGATCTATCCCAAAAGATGAATGGCATGAGTAAGCATGTAGAAGATCTATGTGGGGGCAAGCCCACTAAAAGAAAGTGCATACGTACCTTTGCAGAGCATGAAATTTTGAAGATTCTTTTGGATTCTGTACTCGACAAGGTAGAAGTGCCTTTTGAAGACAAAAATGAGCCACCCTCCAAACCAACTCTTCCATTGAAGTTCACGCTTTCAAATGAGGAGTCAATCCCACCAGAGATCTCGGAGGAGGAGAAAGAATTGGCCAAGCTCTGGGATGAAATGGCTTCTGCACTTTTTGAGAATAATGCTACTGATAATATTTTGGTAGGTTAGCATGTATAACCTAGCATTTGACTGATATTGATTAACTTCTTTCTTTATTTGAGTGGATAAATCAAGATTTTAATTGTTACTTCTTTTTTGCTTTCTGTTACTTTTTCTATATCTGCTTGACGATAGCTATACATTGATATTGAATATTGATTGAAGATTTTTTGCTACTGCCCTAATATACCACTGTTTGCAGTACATAATGTTTCAACCCTAATGATCCCACTGTTTCTTGATGTATTTTATTTTTTGTATTCATCTATCTGTTTCTTATCCCCTTTGTGTTGATGAACAAATCTTAGCTTGTACTTTTTACAAATGAGGTACAACTCTATTATACTAAGTGAATCATATTTTGTTTCTCTCGATTGGCAGGTTGAAAATGAAACTAATGTTTCTGCTGATATTTTATTTGATAAGAACACCTCTTGTGGGCGAGGGGACCATCAGATCATTCTGGATGAAGAAGTTGGACTTAAGTGCAAATTTTGCCCATTTGTAAAACTGGAAATCAAGTACTGTGTGCCACCTTTTGTAAGTTGCATTCTCTGGTTGTATAAATTTTAAATCGATATGCATACACCCATATAGAATAAACTGGAAATATTATATATGACCCAATTCGGATGTTATCTTAGTTGTTTGTCACAGTTTACTATATCCTTACATTTCAGAATTGTATGCATCCGAACTATCAAATTCTATAGTTTATGTTCTGGATAGTTATTGCATAGGTTCAAGAACTTGGGTAGATTTGGTTTTACCAACACTTCCTGTCAACCAGGTAGATTGTGGATTAGTGTGCTTTTATCAACTGATTGTTTGACTCGCGGCCACATTTGTAAGTTGTCAAATGAGGTGTTTCTTTAATGGGAAAAGCTAGGGAGCCATCATTTTGGTTTATGATATGCACGAGTAATTTAGACAATAATGGGCATGATGGCTATGGGGGCTATCAAAATGATGTATGATATGCATGAGTAATTTAGACAATAATGGGCATGATGGCTATGAGGACTATCAAAATGATGGTCATGTAGTTGGAACCTTCTTTGATATTGTCAAGAATCTGAAAATGACAAACTTGATATCTGCTTCCATATTTCCCTCTCAAGACCTTTTCTTACAGGGGTAGCAAGAAAATGCCCTTTCTATTGATGATTCTGAGGGTGGAACTAAGTTTAATTTGTTGAGAATACTAATTGTTGAGTCTGCAATGAACTTTGAGAACAACATAATATCAACTGCATATGAGTGGGAAATATGGAATACCAAAAGTTTGAATACCAAATAGAGGAAGAAGGGTTTGAATACCAAAAGTTTATGCTTCCATCTATCATCATATTGTTGTTTTTCTGTGTCCTAGAGCAGCTGAATATGAGTGAACTACAGCTTTTCAATATTTGGATAAGTTAGCCCATCATGAAATTCCATCTTTTGAAAGATAGTTTAGCATTTATTATCAATCTTATTGGTGCCTTTATTGTGACTATTCCTGAAATAAATGCAAAGTGATTATTTTTCGTAACTTTCTTTCGTGCATATTATAGGGTAAAAACCCCTGGGGTAAATCAGAAGGCAGAGGCTATGGTCTGATGCAACTAAACATCTTTGATGAACTCAATCACAAAGATTCTGAGCTTGATTGTCAGCCAGGAAGTCACCCTTGGGCTCCCACACAGGGCACAGTATGGGACATCGTTCCTGGTGTTGGAAGGGATATGCATGCACATCAACTTGAAGGCTTTGAATTTTTATGGAACAACATAGCAGGAGGGATTTATCTTGACAAGTTGGAAAAGAGTAACAGTTTTAGTGGCGGCAGTGGATGTGTTATATCTCATGCTCCAGGAACAGGGAAAACTCGTCTTGCCATAGCCTTCATCCAAACATATATGAAATTGTATCCCACTTGCATGCCAATCATTATTGCTCCTTGTGGCATGCTGCTTACGTGGGAAACAGAGTTTCAAAAGTGGAATGTTGGCATTCCCTTTCACAATCTGAAGAAGAAAGAGCTTTCAGGAAAGGAAAATGAGGAGGCTCTCAATATTCTGGAGGAAATAAAAAGCGTTCATAAAGGAAGATTATATATCCGTCTAGTGAAGTTGTTGTCATGGATGAAGGATAGCAGCATCTTAGGTCTCAGTTACAGACTTTTTGAAGAACTTGCTGGAGAAGGAAGAGAAAATAAAAGTGAAGTGTGGAAGAAGAATGAAGATTGGGTGAGAAAAGTTCTTCTCACGCGTCCAGGCCTTATAGTACTTGATGAAGGACACACAGCTCGTAATGAAACAAGCTCAATCTGGAAGACTTTATCAAGAATTAAAACAGAAAAGCGCATTATACTGTCAGGAACTCCCTTCCAGAATAATTTTGATGAGTTATTCAACACACTCTCGTTGACAGGGCCCAAATTTCTTGATAAGGTTTCATCTAAATGCCACAAACCTTTTCCTAGAAGACGAAATCATAAGAGAAGTGATACAAAGTCAAAGTGGGATTTTCTAACGAGTCGTATTCTCAATGCTACTAATGATAAAGCAAAAGCTGACAGTGTAGAAAAGTTCAAAGGCTTGATTGAACCATTTGTGCATGTGCATCGGGGTGACATATTACAACAAAGACTTCCTGGGTTGAGGGACTCTGTTGTTATCCTACAGCCACACGATCACCAGAAGAGGCTTCTTGATGCTTTAGAAGCAATAAGGGATCGGTGTCAAGGTATCTTTAATCATGAATACGCTGTGTCTGTTGTTTCTGTGCACCCTTCTCTCTTGCCCAAGAGATTTGAAACGGGAGTACTTATTCCAGATCAGGATAAGCTAGAGAGCCTTAAATTGAATACAGATGTTGGAGTGAAGACAAAATTTCTTGTGGAACTCATGCGGCGTAGTCAAGCTAGAAATGAAAAAGTTCTGGTCTTCAGTCAGTTCATTAGTCCATTGAAATTGATCAGAAAGCACCTTCAATCTCGTTTTAATTGGATAAAGGGGAGAGATATCCTATATATGAATGGAGAACTAGACATTGATAAGCGTCAATCATTAATGAAGGACTTTAATGACTCAAAGAGTGAGTCAAAAGTGTTGCTTGCATCAACAAAAGCTTGTTCTGAGGGAATCAATCTGGCAGGTGCGTCGAGGGTGATTTTGCTTGATGTTGTATGGAATCCTGCTGTTGAGAGGCAAGCAATAAGTAGGGCATACCGCCTGGGACAGAAGAAGATTGTATACATTTACCACTTACTCGCATCTGGTACAATGGAAGAGGAGAAGTACTGCCGGCAAGTGGAGAAGGAGCGCATATCAGAGTTGGTGTTTTATAGTGCAGACAGAGACAGGGCCAATGGTCACCAGAGCATTTCTGATGACAACAAGGATTGCATTTTGGAAGAGATGATTAACAGGGATAGTCTAAAAAACATGTTCAAAAAGATAATATACCAGCCAAAAGATTCTGATTTAGTTAAGTCCTTTGCTTGGTGAACATTTAGCAAAAGCAAAAGCAAAATTCCTGCTGGGATTCTTTTGATAGACTACACTTAAAAGGTTAAAACCAAGTCTTTTTGTAGACCCACCAGAATCCTTATTGTTTTAGTTATTTTTGGAGGGTCAAATGCTAACTAGTAAGTAAATAGTAAGCTTCATGAGATACTGATGTGGGTTCAAAGCATGTTACACTTCCAGATACTGCTTTCAAACTGTACATGTTTTAAATAACAGACACTGAATTGTACCTCAACCTTAGCACTCTCTTTTCAATGCTAATGTAAGTATCTTTCTAATATTAGGAACTGTTGCATAGTTTCTAAAGCGATCAAGGCAAGTATAAGCCAGTAGTCTATGCCATCACCTTCCTAATACATTTTCATGTTGGATGAAATACTAGGAATGTGAGAATATGTGAAGTAATTTATAAATTCTCTAATTCATAAAACCATCCTTGAATTGGAAGGAAGGAAGGCAGAAGTTCTTTCTCCCACCGTCGTCACCCATGGCAGCCACCTTCTTCATTTCCATTTTCTTAGAGAAACATCTCAGGATGATCCATTCACACGAAACCCTCTCTTTTAGAATCAGTATTTGTTTCCAAATCACAAGCGTCCAATGCCACTAATTCTCAGCTCTTTGTATATGAAAACAGCTTTTAACACTCCAAATTATATATAATATTTTATTAATATAATATTATATAATAATTTTTAATTAATGATCATATTAAATACTACAAATCTAATCAACCATTTTAATGGTAATATAATTGAGTTTTATATTAAATATTAAAAATAGTCTTTAAAATTATGGATTAAAATATTATTTTTCTAGACTAGAAAAATGAACAAAAAAAAAGAAATATAATATATATGGATCCCAAATCTAAACCCGGGCTTATTAAAACCGACCCGTTTGCCCACCATACGAGGGCTATATAAAATGTAAGCAGAGAAACGCTAGGGTTTGTTTTATCAGCTTCTCTTTCCGTGTTAGCCGCTAATTCTGTGTCCACTCATCCATCGTAATGGTACTCCCATTTATCTTTACATTATGTTTGTTCATTCTATATCATTGTGGTTCTGCTATTTTCTTGTGTTAATTTTGCTCTTTAGCATTTTTTATTTTGGAATTTAGGGTTTAAACTTATATATTGGTTTGCTAATTAGTTGGTTAAAAAATTGTGTGGTACTGTGGTCTGCTTACTGATTGGATTGTGGTGATCATGGAGTTCCAATCTTTTTCGTTAATCACGTAATTGAAGTGATACTTTTTGCATTTTGAACGTGTAAATTTGAGTTTACTTCATTATTTCCAAATTGTTGGCTCAATGCAGAGTAAGCGAACAAAGAAGGCGGGCATTGTTGGAAAATATGGTGGGTATTCATCAACTTTAATGGTTTTCCGATTTCTTTGTATTTGCTCTTCGTCCCCATTTGGTTATTGAAGATTTATGCTGGATATTCACTGTTATTCAGTTTTGATGAAGATTTTGATTGACAAACCCCATATTGCACTTATTAGTTACTTGTTGCATCTCGTATATTGTTAAGAAACCATATGAAGCCTTGAAATAATATGCATGATGTTAAAACTGTATGTGGTTTGAGTAACTTCGTAACTGTATTATGATTTGAATCTCGTTCACAGCTTCAACTTTTGATAAATTTTTACCAATAGTTGAATAGGAAATCAAAAATTGTTGGGATTTGCATTATAAGGTTATGATTAATAGCTAGTTCATATTTTTAACCAGAAGGTTATTGTCTTCACTTTATCTGATGTATGATTTTAATGATGTAGGCACCCGATATGGGGCTAGTCTGCGCAAACAGGTAAAAAAGATGGAGGTTAGTCAGCATAGCAAATACTTCTGTGAATTTTGTGGGAAGGTAAGCACATCCATTTCACTTTTTGAGTGCTCTTGCCGAGCATGTCATAATCTCTTAGATATTAAAAGTTGTGGTTTTCAATTTCTTGGTAACCTTCTGTATTGTTGTAGTATGCTGTGAAAAGGAAGGCTGTTGGAATTTGGGGCTGCAAGGACTGTGGGAAAGTTAAGGCTGGTGGTGCGTACACCTTGAAGTAAATATTCTCACTGACGTTTTTCCTTAACCTTACACATTTGATATCTTCGTCTGTTTTCTTCCCATTTACCTTATCTAGATCTCTAAGACTTTGTTGATTTTATTCTGTGACAGCACTGCTAGTGCCGTGACAGTGAGAAGTACCATCCGAAGGTTGAGGTAGCAAACTGAGAGTTAAACTGCCATCGTCAGCTTATTAGTCTTTGGGGATATGCTTTGTTGTCTTGTAGGCTTGAAGTTGATTTGAGGATGTTGATCAATTAAATGCATTCTGTATGAAGTAATTTAAGTTTGGCGCTTTGGCATTGTCATCTTCCCTGATTTAGGAAAGGTTTTAGCTTTATAATCTTCATCAATGTTCTTTTTGGAAATAGTCTATCGATGTTATGGCCTCGCACTTACATTGTGTGTGCGCAGGCTTTTATTGTTAACTCGTTTGTGCTAGCAGGACTGTAGGTTGTACTATTTTTGACAGACCGGCCGGCCGAAGTTAATGGACAAAATCCAGTTTAATGGGCCTGGCCTGGTTTGGCCCAAAGTCGTTGGGTTATGTCCAGTTTGATGGGGTTTTAGGTCAAGTTCGAGGCTGACTGTCTGAGACTTGACTTAAGGTTTGGCTTAAAAAGATCTAAATGGTTTGTTATTTTATGATTTTGTGTTCCAAGGCTCGCCCTCACCCAAAAATTAGCAATTGTGAATTTCTCTTAATAAAATAATTATTATATCATAAAACTATAGAGGTCTTGTTATCTAAATTGATATCGCCAATATGAAAGATGCACAGGGACTATCGTATTGAAAAAGATAAATATAAAATATAATAACCAATTCATTATCGAAATTGATTATATACGAAAGTAATAAAGAATTAGGATTTGACTGGTTTGCTAAATTTGGAATGCATCCTGAAATTGTAAGAAATTAGTGCTGAGAAATTAAGGTGAGATTTTATCGCATTGAAAAAGATTTAAAAAATTGTTTAATTTCTTAAAAATTAATTTTTTTGAATTATATAATTTAATTAACTTTTTGTGTAATTTGATCATTTGCTTACAATTTTTTAAATTGTTTCTAAAATTGGCTTATTGTAATTATTTTAGATATACACATGTTCAAATTTTAACAATATTCACACCAATGAGTTAAGAAAACTTTATAAGTGGTACAAAAAGGGTTAATCAAGAAATGCTACTTTTTTAGAGTTTAAGTCTATTTATAATAGACTTTAAATCTTTTAGTAATTTAATTAAAATTTAGTTAGTATTAATTGTAATTTTAATTAAATACGAATTAGTTTCAAATAAGATATAGTATTTTATATTGTTTCTTTTTATTTAAATATATTATATTTAATATTAAAAAAATTCATACTTTACAATTAAGTCTAACTTGATAACAATGGTAATGGGCCAAAATTTTTGTCCGGGTCTGGACAGGCCTGAAGATCTATCAAGCCTAATGCACGTCAACTTAATCAGGCCTGGATAGCCCGAAACTTGGTCGAACCCAAAATTTTTTATTTTTAAATAAAAAAACGCTATTTTATTTTGAATAATATCATTTTACCTATAACTTTCGAGCTTCAGGTAGGATCGATTGACTTCAGACAGGTCTTATTGACTTCGTTGCCATCTGTAAACTTGATAAGTTATTTTTTTTAATTCTTGGTATGTGAAGGCAATAAATATAAATTATAACCTTAAATCATATTCGAGATCAGATAAAGATTGATGTCAAACACGGCATCATGGCCACCCAAAATTTTAAGATGATTGACTATATATTTTTTATTTTTTTATATAATTCAATCATTACACACAGTAGAGCATGAAATTATTTTCACTATTTGAATTCAATCATATTAGTTATACAACATTAGTAACTAATTGATATTAATCAAGAATAATATAACATTCTCCCTAATCCATTTAGAATGATGAATCATATATACAGTTTATGTTATATCATGTTACTAACGATTAAATTATTCTTGACAAAGTAATATAATAAATAGTATCCAAATATATCAATTTTTTTGTTAGATATTATGAAATTTTGTAATATAATAAATAGTATCCAAATATATCAATTTTTTTGTTAGATATTATGAAATTTTAACTCAAAATATCATTTATACAATCATAATAAAAATCTTATATTAAGTTAGTTAAGTGAACACATTTTTTACCAAATATTTACATATTTGTTCATACGTCTCTATATTTAGTTTACGAAATTAATAATTTTCTTCATGAAAAAAACTAAACATGCCCTAATTTTGTTACTCTTCATTAATATTTAGTTTCAATTAAATAATAACAATTTAGAGATAACACAAATACAATATAAATATCATCATTTTATTTATAATGTATATTTAACTGACTTTATTTTATGCATCATTTATTATGCACAAGATAAAAAAATAATTTTAAATAATTGTGTTACAAAAATTACAATCCGATTGGCTGTAGCCATAAATTAACAGTTAAGAATCCTATTAGCATTTATAACTTGCTTGTATTAGATTTCCATTTTATCCAAAAGCAGCATCATACAGGGCTATGAGAAATATTGATCAAGATTAGGAAGGAGGGAACAAGAAACAAGCAGAGAGATACTGATGAGGTATTTGTCCGGTCTTCTTTTTCTTGATATAACCAGTGTTATTCACTAGACTACTGGTCGAGGCTTCTTTACCCTTGGGTTGGGGAAATGGCAATCTGACGTACCAGATCTTTGTTTGGTCATTCATTTGGACAATCTTAATCATATTGGATACCTTATACTAACCCTGAGTACCATTAAAGCAAATAATTAAAAAAAAATTGCATAAAGACCAAGCAAACGGTTCATTTTAAGCAAATACTTGTTGTTCAAAAAGCTATTTTCAACGCTTATCAATGAAGGGGTTATCTTCCTACAAAGATACGGATTGTAATGTTATACGATTAAAAAACCTAACTAGATGGGTCGAAGAAAAACTAGATTTACAGTTCATACTTCACAACTCGAACTAAAAAGGTAATCCAAAGCCTAAAGGACCTTCAACACAACTCAACGAAACCATAATGTCCTTGACACTAGACATGGTCAGTAGAGCAGTAATCATATCATGGACTAATGACTTCATAAGCCAAGACTTGACAACCATTACTTACTAGAAAATAATTTCAAACATGAGCACAATCCAAAGTTGCTAACCCTAACCATGTCAATTTCATAAAGTCAAACTCCATTCACATAGGAAGGAAAGTAAGCAGTACTACTATGTCTAGAGTAGATACCCTGCCCAAACCAGATAAGCAAAAAGTCAAAGGTCCACATAAGCAAAATTAGAACATCACCTTTTACCCCAAAAAAGAAAAGCCGAAAATGGTAGAATATTTTTAAGGCCAAATACAAAAGCTAACATTCCCAAGGTGAACATTAAACTCATTTGCTTCATAGGACAGGTAACTCAGTAACAAGCTATGAAGCACCATCAACTCCTCACTTTGGTTATTAACAAGTAGCATCCACTACAAAGAGGTGTATATAACTTACTCCATCAAGAAAAAAGACTGTGATGAATTTGCATTGTATGAAATTATGAGATAGAGATAGAGAAAGGCCAAGCAACAAACACATCTAAAACTGAAAACTACAACCACCCCAACATGGTAGCAAAAAGTGATTTCCTCTCCTTTTTCTTACATCTATTTTTAATGTACTTTTCTCCTGGGAGATTAAGAAGTGCTGGAGCAGTTTTTGGCCCAAAGAAATCTCAATCTGCACTAACCATGAATAAGGTATTGTCCCTGATTGGAGAAACACCTGGGGTACAGTTATGTGTTAGAGGTTTAGCTATTCAAAATTTGGGGGAATACTACAGCCTCAATGAATCTCCAAAAACACATACCTCAATTGAGAATACACCCTTGTGGATTCTTCCAAAGAAGCTTCACAATCAATTATCAAGGCTTGTGTATTTTAAACCCAAATACTCTTGGAACATAGCTCTGTGATGCTTTCTGCGGCTTGAGATGACCATACGTCATCAAGAATAGGTGAGGGAACGTTGTGCCGAAGTATGCTCCATCAATGTCTAAATTAATTCAAGGAAACTTGAAAAACCTTTCAAAAGGAAGTCCAGGAAGTAAAGAATCGCTATAAACACAACAAACATGGACTCCTGATTTTACATTCAGCTTGAATAATAAACCAACAGAAGATGAACATTTTAACTGGTCATTTTCATAACTACTCTTTCTACAATACAGAGCATCATCATCATTTGTAGAAAAAATGAGCTACTACCTTGAAATTTAACAACAAACTATAGTCGAATATTGAGGAATCATTATGTTTAATTCTGCTTCTTTATGTATGAAGCAGCAAATATGCTGATTAAACAAATGTCTTGTTTGACAGAAATCAAGCAGATTGAATTTCAAAAAAAAAAAAAAAAAGGATTGAATGAGCACAAAATAGACTCCAACTTAGAATACTAGTTCATCTCATGCCCAACAAATTCCAAAAATGATAACCAAAAGTTTGACACATTTATACATTATCGCATATTAAATAGGCATTCTCAATGAATTCTTATTAGGTTGAGATCTAGCTTGTTCAGAAAATGACATCATTTCTTCGCTCGACCTATTGCTTACAAACTTCGCAGGCCTGATTACTTCATAACAGAAGGATGTAAGTTGCTCAGGTGACTAAGTAAATAAGGCAAATGATTTATCAGGGGAAGTTCGAATCTAAGTTTGATATTTCATGATTACGTTCTTCACTATGACGTAGATATATACTGTTGCACAAGTTAAACAGTTTAACTGATGCACAAAACATCATTAAACATATGGATCAGAGAATAGCAGTAACTCACGAAGCAAAAACAGGAAAAAAAAATCTCCAGATAAGCCCTTAAACAATACCTCTGATCGCTTATCTCCGATCAGTAAAAAGTTGACAAGTTCTTAAAAGCATTTAAGCCAATGAGAAACATGATGGAGAATGAGGTTAGCCCATGTTCTTGTGTTATAGTGTTTACTATCTTTGTTATTCTCTAGTAGTTTGGGAGTTATTATCCTTAATAGTCAATTCAATGTATTTGTCAGTTTCCATGGTAGGGAGATAAATTAGGATACTATATTATTTTAAAGTTTTCTCATTTAGGTTAAGATAGCTATTAGGTAAAAAATTGATTCCTTAATCTTAACGGGAATAGTTAAGCAAATCTATGCATTTATATTGTACTTGAATTTATGAAGGAGGTGAGTTTTCTTCTTAAAAACTTTGAATTTCAGCTTGGAAAGTGTGATGCTTTTTTTCTCAAAGTGATTCTTAAAAATGAATCCTAAACCATAAAAGATACTACTAAAACCTATGAGTATTATACTGATTATTTTGTTAAATTTAAAGCCTAGGAATGATTCCTAAATCTTGTTAGAAATCCTAGAAGTAATTACTATTTGCAGATATTTAATACTACATTTCAGTCCGATGACCTTATTTTACAGCTTACATGTGTTTTTAGCATATTCTCTGTCCGTCATACGTTAAACACAGAACTCAGATTAGAAATAACAGAATTACATAATAATGGCTATTTAAGAGACTTTCATGAAAGAAGTATAGCAAAGGATACTGCTTTGATATTTTGATCGAGGGTAGTATATATCGTCACATCTTGGGCAGTAAATCTTGACAGTGCTTGAACGTGGGATATCTGACTGACCTACGGGAAGGCA
>JANIMX020000385.1:134724-150924 GCA_024582655.2 Erythroxylum kunthianum | reverse complement strand
GTTAGTGTTTAATTAGATATCTATCTCTCAAGTCAGTGTTGTGATAGGAAACTAACTGACTACATAATGGGCTGCAAATTGGAGCCTCTATCCAACAGACTTGTGATTAATCTGGCGTATCACAGATTATTCACAATTCACCAGGACCCAATCCACTTAAGGTTTAGTATTGGGTAAAGACCAATCACTTAATTAATTTTATATTTGGACTAATTAATAATTAATGTTAATCCACTTAAAATTAATTCAACAACATCGTGTACCAATTTGCTATCATTTGGATACAAAGAAGCATTCTAACTATTTTCATGCAGCTGGACTTAGCACAGACAATTAACAGCTTCTACTACCGTGCAGAATCTGAGTGTAAATTTTCTATAGTACCGAACCAAGAAATCTCATTCATATCCAAGCGTATAAACTCCCCAGAGGATCAAACCTAGCAATGGGTCATATTCAATCGTGTTTCAGGGCAAGTTATTTTTCATTCACTACCATTACATTTATTCTTCATTTAATAATATGTGTTTTTTTGCAGGATTGCAATTTGAAAATTAGTGCAAGTGGTTCGAGTAGCTGATCCGAACACAATCTCTGTGAGAATTCAGTAACGTACAACTCGACATTAAAAAGAGCTCACAGACTATTAAGTACGACGAAACGTTACAATAGGTTTACAACCAAAACAAGGCAATCCAGGCATCAATAGCTATCAATATCCGTTTCTGGCCTTCTAAGATAGTAGCGCAGACAGTTCAACAACACCTATAGATCCAAGAAACGAGCAACGTTAGTAAAACCAAAAAATAAAAAAACAGAGAGAAGTCATACAGGCAGGGAGAACACACAACTTATCTATCCTATAAGAAAGGTGAAAAAAAGTATTGATGAAAACCATGCCATTCTTAAAACTAATCATCTTTACATGTACAAAAATTCAAATTAATTACATATGGTATTATTGTGACTAAAAAGTCATTAAGATTGTATTTAAAACATACTATTCATTGTTGGTGCTCAAATTCATTAACTAACTAAAGATAATCTCATATATCATAACTACATTTTCAAATTAATTAATTGATTAGAATTTAAAACACCCACTTTAACATCTGTTTCACATATTTTACCCTTTCATTTACATAAAATTGGAAGAACATTAAACAAGGGGACAGAATTTTCAAGTTAGCTAAAAAGAAAAGGGATCAGGAATCGATAGTATAGGCGTGTCTCTTTTATCTATCTTTCGCGTATGAAAGGTAAAACAAAGAGATCACTGAGAAAACATAACGCATAGAATTATTGAAAAGCATGTTATTTAGAACTAATCATACTTTAGACACGTACAAAGGTTCAAATTAATTACACACGACATTATTGTGAATACCAAGTCACTAAGATTTTATTTAAAATTTACAGTGCATTGTTAATTTTCAAATTAATTAATTAACAAAAATAATATCATTATTTTGTTTTCAAATTAATTAATTGATTAGCATTTAAAGCACTCACTTGAACATCTATTTGAGATATTTTACCATTTCAATTACATAAAATTGGAAGAGTATGAAATAAGGGCACTCAGAATTCTCAAGTTGATGAAAAGGAAAGATAGAAAGTATGGGTGTACCTCTTTTATATCAGTGGTTGCGGTATAATTTTTCATGTCAAAATACGAAAGAGCTAACATTTTTGTGTTTTGTTATATTAGTCCTATTAGCAAGTAAGCTATCAGCAACAACTGTAAACATGTTTGGACCGCCAAGTCTTGACCATGTAATAAGTGAAGACCAAAAAGATATGAGAAAGAAAGGAAATGGAGAAATCATCAAAAAGAAACTTAATTTAGTATTGGTAGCTTTAGTTTAGCTTTGATTGTTTTACCAAGATACCTTCCTTTCTCTTGTATAGATTCTATTGAAAGAAGTTTTAATGTTTGAATTTTTCTATATTCACATATTCTATAACACATCTCATTCACAGTTTTTTACTTTTTCATTAATAGAATTCTTTCAAAATATTGCTATTAGATATTCAAATTTCAGATATGTCAAAATTATGATTTTCAACATACTGTGGATATTACTTTCATATAAATCTGTATACAGTTAAGTTCTTACACAAACAGCAGGAAACCTTAGATGGAAAGTAAAAGACTACACAGACTTTTAGATATATTCTGATTTCTGACAATAGCACATTCTTACAGCCTAAAAGACAAAGAAGTAACAGATTATCAAACAACTTAACAAAACATCTAATCAATTACCTGAGACAATGAATTATTCAGTGCTGCACCTCTGTAGCTCACATGAAACTTGTCTTTCGCTATCAAGCCCTGTTTTATAAGACAGAAGTTATAATCAGCAGAGGCTCTGCAGACGAAAAGCTGGGAAAATGAATAATTGTCTCAGAAGTGTGTGCATATTTTCAGCGGAGAGTAAGCAAGGGATAGAAACAGAGAGAGAAAGAGACCTCTGTATCAATCTCTGCTGATTCAACATCAACATTGATGTCAGAAAGAATTTTAATGATTTCTACAAGTAATCCAGGGCGATCTGCTGTCTCGATGTGAAGCAAGCTGATAAAACACAACATTTAGCCTATTGATCATATCAACCTAATAATGGAATGGAAAATTGAAACAACATACGGTTGATATTAGTTGATATTCTATTAATTAGTTGAGATTTTATTACTTAGAGAATAAATAGATTCTTCTTACTTTAGAGAGGTCATTAGGGTTGTATTGTCCTATATATTCCTTGTACTATTCACAAAAGAATTACTATCTTCTTTCTTCATGATATCAAAGCCAAGACTCTTCTATAATATTTTTTCCTTTCTTCTTTCAAATCGGTCCTAAATGGACTATCGCTTAGCGAGGACTAGCCAACAGAGAAACTCCTCATCCTCTAACGATGATTTCAGCAATTCCAGTGTGACTAATCCTGGTGTTATGACAAGTAACGTACAATATAACTGTTATCTTCTTGACTCAAATTTGCCTTTTCAATTGACGAATCATAGGTTGAATGATTATTATTACCTAGAATGGTCACGAACAATAAAGTTGGCCATTGACGGTAGATGAAAACTCGGGTATTTGATTGGAGAGACAAGGAGGCCGACTTTAGATGATCCAAATATGGCAATATGGTGGTCCGAAAATTCTTTGATCACAACTTGGTTGATTAATTCCATGGAACCTGCAATTGGAAAACCTCATATGTTTCTGTCAACAGCTAAAGATGTATAGGATGTGGTTCGAGAGATGTATTTTGATATTGAAAATTCTTCTCAAATTTTTGAACTAAAAAAGAAGCTATGGAAGGCCAAGCAAGGTGACCGTGACATTATATTGTTTTATAACGAACTTGTAACTTTGTGGCAGGAATACGGCCTATGTTATGAAGATGATTGGGACTGTCTGAATGATAGTGTTTGACATAAAAAAGGAAGAAAATGATGGAGTTTATTTTTTTCTTGCAAGATTGAATTAAGAATTGGATGAAGTCAGAGGCCGAATTTTGGAAAGAAAGCCTTTACCCTCTATCAAAGAGGTTTTCTCGAAAGTAAAGAGAGAGGAGATGAGGCGGAAAGTGACCATTGGCAACACCAAATCAAAAGCTGAAAGTTTTGCACTCATGTCGAAAAAAATAGAGGCTTGTAAACGTAATTCACACACTTGCGAAACATGCTGAAAAATTCATAAGAAGCCGAAAAATTAGAAGAAAAAACAATTCGGAGACAACCGTACCTCCCAAGACAACACTAATGAATCTGAGCCCGAAACGTCTTCTGGCATGCAGCCTTTCACAAAGGAACAGATAAAGCAAATCTGTAAAATTCTTCTGTCTCAATTTCTCTAGTCCAAATTTTACATGTTCTTTAGTTTAAAAAGGTAATTATCTAGTTGTCTCTTGTTTCAATGTCAATTCAGATCATTCTTGGATAACTGATTCTGGAGCAACATATCATATGACTAGATTCTCTAAATTATTTTCTTCTTATAGTCCTTGTGCAAGAAATCAAAAAGTAAAAATAGCAGATGGTTCCTACTCAACAGTAGTTAAAAAAGGATCAATTGTTCTTTCCCCTGATCTTACACTCCACAATGTTCTTCATATTCCCAAATTGTCCTGCAACTTGTTGCCAGTCAGTAAAATAACTATTGACCAAAATTGTCGAGCTAATTTTTCTTCACATGATTGTCAACCCCAAGATTTGAACAAGGGGAAGATGATTGACAATGCTAAACAAGTTGGAGGTCTCTATGAACAAAAATAGGGAACAATATTCTGATCTATTGACTGGAAAGTATACAGCCATATATAGGCTATTACAAGTAGGAATTCAAATATGGAAGTTATCTAATGTAATCCCTTAATTTAGGGGATTTCAAACTTATCCTATCTTAACTATTTACAACCTATCTATATCTTAATATAGTTACAGCTGTTAGTATCTCGACAGCTGTATAATACTCTACAAACATATCTTTATTTAAGCTTATAGAAACTTAGAAAACAAATAAGTTAACCTACCAAATTTCTCCACTAATCCACCAAGTTAGTAATGAGTTACCACTTCTTCCACTAACTCTGCCAAGTTAGTGTAGCGTTATGCCTCTTTAACTACTAACTTCACTTAAAACATGAAAAACATGATCTTTAGAGGTGCTCACTTCATTGGCACTTCACCGACCACTTTCTTATAATTTTGAAAAAGTGCTCACACTATCAAAGGTAGTATTCCACTTTCTAAGCTCACTACTTAACATTCTTGTTATATATCGCCACATCATTGGCTCTTGAACTGACAAATGCCTTGATAATAGCCATCCCAAGTTATCTTTATGCATGCTCATCCAAGCACACTTATGATGCAGTTACATTGCTCCATAACTTAAGTTAGTGAAAATCTGAATCACTGTACTACAAAACTCGCAAATTTTTATATCTTCAGAGTTCTTTATTAAAGTTAAGTGCCTTCACGCACCTTCGAACTTAGGAAGACTTAGTTACATCAATTATTTTTTATCTTGCATCTGAATCTTGTCTATCATTAAAGATTTCTACCAATGCACACCAACACATTCCAACACTCACCTACTCTCAATTTTTTGTCAATATTAACCATTTATATTGCCTACTTACAAGTTTTTGTCTTATTCCCTCGTAAACATGCCATCTCCATATTAATTCACATATCAAACATCGACTAAAGCTTACAAATACTTGCAAACATATTCATACTGTTGAATCTCACCATGCTCGCAAATATCAAGACAAAGAGGACGTGAAAAGCTTCAGAATTGGTAAATCTACAACAACAGCTACAATAATGTAATAGTACTATAGAAACAGGAAAAACAAAACCAGAAGAATTGATGGCTATAAGAGCAAACTGCAAAAAGTGAATTCCTCAGTTCAAAAGGGATCAAACCTTTTCAAGTTTATACCTAATCCTGACCTCGGGATTAGGGGAATTCATCTTCTTCTTGGCCATAAGACGATAGAACCTAAGTTCATTTCTTTTGGCCCTTTTAGACAATTTCACCTTTTTTGTTCCAGTCTTTCCTTTTCCTGAAGAACCCTTTTCATTCGACGATTTATCAACATAAAATCTGGTAACATCGCTGTCAGTCTTCAACTGGATGGATACATTACTGGAGTGTCTTTTGCAAATCCAAGAAGCAGCAAATACAAATGGTGGAGCATCTAGTAAAGCTTTTGAGTCTTTGTAGGTACTCAGGCTAGTGAAAGTGATGTAATTAAAAGGCTGCACACAAGAAAAAGGTACGTGAATAGCATATGAGAGATAGGGCTTTCTCTGAACTAGACAACGATACCAGAACGAAAAGTGCCTGCAAAAACAACACAGGTATTAGTTACCCATCGGATCCAAAGACCACAAAAACAGAACACAATAGAGAAACACTGAAGAATAGCAGATGAGGAAGTGAAAGGGGAGTAAGGAAGAGAAATGGAGGCAAACCGCTTGAAGGTGTATCGAAATGGAAGAGTGAAGCTGGTGTTTATGGAAGGAAGACCCAACAACATTACATAACATAAGCTCCACTCCCTTCCAGTTCAGTTCAGTCCCAGGTGAAGAAGACTTGTACTGATGTTTTTAGTTTGGTTGAGGAGTTTTGTCAAACAGGTATAAGGCTACACAGGTAGTACTGATGGGTCTTAGTTCGTCTGAGGCACGCGTGTGTGTGAGAGAGAGAGGGGACGGCGGCTGGTACGTAATCAAAGGAAATTGGTTCAATTTTAATTTAATTATTGATAAATAAGTATCTTTTATTAATTATTTTTATTTTTATTTTTATTTTTGTTATTGTTATTTTAATTATTGATAATATAATTTTTTTATGTACAATATTATCAATCATCTTTTTATTTATGTACAGTATGTCAATGGCCGAGTCAATTTAAATTTTTTAAAATGTTATTTAAATTTTTTAATTTTAAATTAAATTCAAGATATTTGAATTATTCAGATTAATCTCTAATTAGATTAGTTCAAATTTTAACTATTTAATTTGAGTTAAATCGAGTTTAAATCAAAATATTATTTTTTAATTATTATTTAATATAATAATAAATTATTTTACTATTAATGTTAAACTTAATTAAAATTAAGGAAAAATGTGATGTATGTGAATTTGTAGCACAACTAAAAGTAGGAATCAAATCCAAATTATTCTAAACTAAATAAAGTTTACAATAATTTAGAAAGTAAAATATTTAATTTTTTAACCATTCATAATTTTGGTATGCATTCATATAAATGTATAAAATATTCATGAAATATACAGAAGTAGCAATAAATTTTATAAAATAATAGCAAATTATTCTTTTGAAGATTTATTTTAAAACAAATCTTACAAATGTGGTATAAATCTACGAATTAAATTGATTTAAATATTTAATAATTATGTTAAAAGTTAATAACAATAATTAAAATTTATTATAAACCAAATATAAACATTAGTGCAACAAAAAATTAAAAGTTTTGTAAATTTTAAACTTTTGTTTCCTCTTAAGGCTTATGCAAAATTTACTATGATAAATTCTGTTTTTTTTAATAAAAAAACTTTATGTATTATATTAAAAATACAACAAGTACAATTCTCCGTTTTGCGAAAATAGGGTATCAATTATATGCAGTCATTCCTTTGTATTTTTTTACAAAAATAATGTTTCCGTAATTCGAACTCATGACATTTCGATTTCAAAAGAACAACCTTATCAGTTACTAAAGTTAGTATTTTGGCTCAATTATAGTCTGAAATTAATTGATAAAAGTTTTTTTTAGAGCTTTTCAAACTAAATGTAGATTATTATAACATTATAACTTTTATATATGTTAACCAAAACAGCCTAAGATGTGTAAGTAATCCCAAAGAACAGTGCAAGTATATTGGGTACAAGAAAGGATACTTCATATCTAACCCTTGAACACAGTTCTAAAACACTAAACATAAAATTACAAAATTGACATATTACAAATCAACCCACAAAGGGTTTATGTATATTTCCCAATTGCTACCTTCATCTTGATTGCTTTTTGACCATGGTATATGAATGAATCTACAATTCCAGCCATTGTAAATATACCTAGCAGAACAGGCAAACCATGTCAAAAGTTGACATGAACATTATAATCACAACTTCTGGGAAATAACCAATCAAATGCAAAACAGAATCAACCATTGTTGCTGGGTTGGTTCTTGATCTCAATATCAAATGGTGATTTTGATAATAGGAGAACCCGCAGCCGATATTTCTTGGATGCGAGTAAACCATTGGAATAATAACAACAACAACAACAATAACCAAGTGGAAGTCACGTTGATACGCGAGTAAACCATCTGAAATGGGCTATCTTGTTAAGGAGTATTAAGTGATGCATTGCTTCTTGGGCATTATATGTTCAAGGCAGTAACTAAGGACCTAGGCTTGTTGATCATTTAGAGAGTAGATGTTGAGGTTACCTCCAATTATTGCACAAACATTCGTCATGAAATGCAAAAATGAGATGTGCTCTTCCTTGAAAACAACCTGCATCAAGTACAGAATTCTTCAGAAATTCGTCGGTGTCGATACCAAAATTTACACCGAGACTACATAATTGTATCTTTCTTATGGTTCAATCGCAAACAAACTCTTGTGGTAAATGCAATTCAAAAAATTACCTATTGCATTATCTTATATCTTGACTGGTGTATAGTATTGAAATTTTACAAGCTTTACTCCACTAATTCAAAACTAGAATTTTTTTGTGAGAAATTTTAAAATAACAATCACAACAACATTATGAAGTTTTAAAATAATTAAAATTTCAAGATTAATTTATTTTGAGAAATATTTTACATTATTAGTATATATTTGTTCTATTTTCAACTTGGAAAATATTTCTATTCAGGAGATATAAGTAATAATAAACTCAAGTTTTAAAATATTAAAAAATAAATTAAAATATTGGTTATTAAATAATGAATTTATATGATCATACATTTTTATTAGTAGATAATGTCAGATAATTTAGTAACATTTATTTAATTAATAACAAAATCAGATTGTAATGCAGAAAAGTAAAAGACATTTAAAATAACTTTTAAGAAAGTGACAACAAATTCGTAATGAAATACACCACTCTCAATAAATTTGAAAATAAAAACTAAAACTAAAAAACAGAAATAGAATCATACGAACCCTAAACTAATGAGACCAATGCTAAAAACAAATACCACTAAATAAATGTTACAAGCACTAAGACCAAGAGAATTTGTTATGATCAATAGTTGATGTACCTAAATTTCATGATATCAGATATTCCTTCAACGAGATTATCAAAAATGGATAAAAGAACACACCTTGATTGGAGAAAAGTCATAAAAGAAGTAAACTCCAGAAGGAGCTTCAGGGTTCATCCATTCAGCTTCCTTGTAATGCTCTGTTACAGAGTACTGCAAAGCACCATTGCAGACACCTTTCAAATGATAACCACATGAAAAAGCAGAAAATATATTAACAAAATTTTCTGTTCAATACCTGATTTGTGTTCACAGTGTGACCTTTAATTTTGGTGTATATGGTTGGGACTACCTGCAGAGTTAAACAGTAAATTTACCTTGATTTATTTATTTTATTGTCTAAACAGATGTAGCGCAATCAATTTAGACCAGCGCTGCAGTGAATTAGAGAAGTCAAAAACACGACGCCTATATAGAAAACTATATTGCATAAAAATGCACATGCATCCAATTCCGTTCAGAAAAAACACTATCACAATAAATGCAAAGCTCAATGAGCTGATGCCCAGAAAAGCAACGAAAAAAAGGAGCGTAGATAGTTTGAGACAATCATATTTGATTGTACAAGTTGTTTTCTTTTAAGCAAAAGTTGAAGATTCATCAAATATTTAGCATAGTTCCTCATCAATAGGGTCAATAATATATCACTTTGAAGGGGAAAGTTCAACAATACAGACCTTAATAAAATATTGCTGCATACCATTTGGTTTTACATGCATCATTTCCACCCTGAAAAATGAACAATAATGATCAAGTTTCTGCATGTTCATGGGACATCAAAAGAAAAGAAAAGAACGCAAAATAACTATATCATATTAAGGAAGCTCACGTTGGTAGAGGATCAATTTAAAACTCAGATGTACATACATATACACAAAACTCACTTCAATCAACAGAAAAATATGCCAAATTTTAAGTCATTGGAGCACAAAATGTTCTACAAGAGAAGCCAGGTAAAAAAGAATTACCCATCAAGAGGGTTTACAACGCCTGGAAAGTGGGCACCAAATGAAAGTCTGTTTATCCTGTGACTGACCTGTATCATTTTATTCGAATGTAAGATGATAGTCATAAAGTTCGATTTCCAAACAGAAAAATATAAAAATAACGATCAAGGTTCAATAGAACAAAGAGAATTGGATATCAATATGTGCTTACATTATAGCTATCTTTTTGCAAGGCTAGCAAATCATGCATTTGAAAGTGGGAGTGATGGAAGCTTTTCCCAGGTATAAAATGGAAGTTGCCAGCCACTTTATTAACTTCTAAAGCTCCATAGATACTGCAGCCCTCGCCTTCTTCTTCTTTTATCTTTTGGATAAAGCCTTCTCGTTTGCACTACTCAGTGTTACACAAGGTTCAGAAAATATTATAGATACTTATATAAAGAAGGTTCCAAAAGCATTCAACTAATAGATTTATCTACTGTACTTCCACAGATAAGGTAAAACACTTTTCTTGTAAGCCAAAAGCAAAATAGCTGATGGAGAATAACACCTACATCAATAGCACACCCTGGGCATAATAAGATAATGGCATATAACTCCTTTGTCTGAAAAGAAATGGACCAAAAAGGAGTATGTGTAGAAGGCAACAAATAGATGAGGCATTAAATAGTCCAACTAAAATCATCAATACTTTGCTCGAGATATTCCCAATCCAGCGCAACGTCTCACGGTAGCAAGACAGGAAAGACAACACAAGTCTTCACTAAACTGTGCAAGGGTGCAACTTTCTGCCAAATAAGTAGGGAACTAACACACTTCATATGATAATCAAAAAACATCAGAGCTCATGATGATACAGGACCATCAAAAAGGATATTGGTCAAAGTATAATAGGAGAAAGTCTAGGTTTTAGCTGTTTAAGATGGAGTTGAAGTCTTACTAGAGTTTCATTTACAATTCTACATGAATGAGTAGCATGGGACCTAAACAGCACATCACCATCGATCTCAGAAAATCCCCAAGACCTTCTGCATAAAAGCTACTTAATTCTCACAAAATTTGCATGTGGTATGAGACCAATTATAGACACCAATGCCCTCAGCTCTTTCTCTACAACAGGAATCCATCATCTCCCACTGAACTTGGAACTAGTTTTCAGATAATCTCCAACTTGTTTAACCATCCAAATCACGTTAACATAAGTCACGTAAACCATGGCCATATTTTAAACTTTCTTAGTCTTTGATCACCAGTCATCGACAAACCACTTCAAAACAGGAGACCCATGCGGCTGTTCTCTACTGCATACGTCCAATCACTTACAGTTACTTTCCACAGAATGGTAATGAAAGATTTCAATTTCATGCGACAACAATATGACAATAAGAATCACACCATTATCATGGTAAGACTTACCACAAATCCCAAAAATATATCAAAATGAAATCCAAAAAGTTGTTTCCATGTTTTCAAGGAAAGCCCATAATAAGATGCATCCAAAACTTATGAACAATGTATAACTTCACTTACATTCCCATTTCGCCAATACCTAGAAAGCATTTATACGAATAATAGCAACTGTCCAATACTACTAATGACAGAAAACACAACCATTCCTAGCAAAGGATCAAGAGCACCTGTACTTCAGTCTAATAAAAAAGCTCTAGTATGGGAACTTAATCAGCTTCCATGCATCACGGTTCCTGAAGAATCTTCAACATTTTAAACTGAATCTGGCACTTGCATGATCAGATGTCATGGTGTTACATGGAAAATAATTCTACTGATTTTGCTAGGAAAAAGTTGATCATGTCAAACTTTAGCCACATAAGCTTCCCAGGGAAAGGCATAAAGGTTCATGACAGACATACTGATATGGTTCTGACAGTATATGAAGAAAATATCTACAGTTACCACGAATATCAAAATAGCTTGATATAAGCAAGTGAAATCTAAATAACAATGCTCAGACACAGAGTCCACGTGTATAACACAATCAGTAAACCAACAGCAGAAATATGGTCACCAAAGTAAATTCTATTCTGTGAAATGATATAAATTATATTGAATGATAATACTTGAAAAAGTGGTGTCTAACCCCTATCAAAAACTAACCTGATCTATCAAATCAGTATATGTTAGGGCCCACCCTCTTTTCCTGTATGCTTCACGGACTTCTTCACAAGAGTTGCAGCAATCATTATCGGACTGCCAGAGAGAAAGCAACACACTCATTTATAGAAGCAAATATTTCATAACAACAGGAGAAACTTGAAACGGTTTATTTTTCCATATGCTCTCAAATGCTAAAATGTTTCTTGCTGTGCCTAACAGCAATAAGGTCATGTAGCCAAATATCAACTAATTTGAGAGTTATAGTTAATTTAGTTTAATGCCTATTGAATGTGTGGACATAGAATTCCAAACTTTTATCTCAAGTATACCTAGGTCACAATGAGAATGCAAGGAAGTTCAGCCGGGTATTTTTTGCTTTCCATCATAATTTACAGTGGTTCTCGTATAAATTTCCACAAACTATGGTTCTGCATCAGTTCATGATTTGATCATGTCAACTGGTTATGAAGTTTTCTTTCTATTACATTGAATGCAATAGGCCCTAGTAGAAAAACTGTAAGAAATTTCAGGGGTTTGAAGTAGACTATTAGTAGGTTCATCCTTTGCATGAAAACAATGTTACACATCAAATGCAACACCTACATTTCAATTTTTGAATACCATACTAAAGATAAGTCAGAATTGGGTGTCAATTTTTAAATTTCCTAAACTCAAAATACCCAAACCAATGCCAAAGTTTCATAAGCTGTCAGCATATAACCTATACTTCAAAATACAGGCAGAGAAGTTAAGATGCAATCTCAATAAATGGGATATCATGCATCCAGATAACATTCTGAAAATAAATTTCCAATTCAACAGGTAGCCTAAAGAAAAAGTTATATATCCATGTTAAGCTCCAAACCAACTAGGACAAACACAAAAACCAAAGGATAAATCATTGGAGAAGTGGCATAATCAAGAAAGTCGAAAAACTTAAATGTTGTTGTAGAAACTATTTGTAACCCAATAAAAATGAAAATGACGTTTTCCAAATCTTAGTCCAGTACACTAGTAATTATACCATGTAATACTATTAACTTATCCACATAAGAGATGACAAACTTCCACATAAGAGATGACAAACTTCAATGTACCGTTTCTGCACCATAACATGAGCCACAATAGGTTTCTCCATGTTCAAGTCTACCTCCATGTCTCTGCAAAGGCTTCTCGATCTGTTGAAGAAAGAAAAGCAAGTTAGTTGATGTTCGTCCACCACACAAGTAACAGAAAAAAAATAAAACAAAACCAAAGTGATATGCAAAGAATACTTCAAGAATTAAAAACAATTTGAGAAAGAAAAAGGATGATTTAGAGCACAAATGGAAGATCAAATAATTAGATCCATTGGATTCATATTCATTTTAACTTTGTGCGCACTACATTACCACTTGACTAGTAAGCGGAAAGCTCTTCACTAATAAGCAAGCTTTTTTATCCTTCTGTCCCTAGGAGTTAGGCAGTCTATTTTATGGTGAAATTGGGTGCAGTTAAAGAGGGAATAATTGTAACCATCTTACAAATCAAAATTTATACAAACACATATATTTGAGTGGCATACAACAAGCAACTGTGGTGGGAAAATCAGCACAATATTTGAATAAATGATGCCATCAAATCTTAAAGCTAGGTTGTTGTCAGTTTCATGTCTTACACGACTTAGTAGGAAGGAATGATATCTAAAGGAAAATGTGCATGATAGAGAGGGAGAGAGAGAGAAGCATATGTTCCTCCACTAACCTTTGGAGCACCAATCCCATCCTGCCTAACTTCTATTACATCGCCATGAAGATTAATTCTTTTCTTTGTTATGTTGTGTCTCTGCAAATAGAAAACAGGGCTGAAGATCATGAAAAGTAACATAATTACCAAGTGAACATGTAAATCATGGCTCTGTTAACTTGATAAGGGAATGTTTGCATACATACTATATCAAGATGCTGCTCGCCACTTATATCCATGGCATCAACACTGAGTAATGAGCATGGAACTCTTGGAAAAGTGACATCAAACTGCAAAAATCGTAATTTAAGAAAAATAAAGAGAAAAGGACCAAATCAATTAAACCAAACAATTCTTAAGAAACAAAAAAGTCACTAGTTAGTATATCTAAAGGCATTGGAAAATACAAATTGTTATAAAGAATAGTTAATCTTTGGGAATTGGATCTTTGGAATGAACAAGATGCACAACATCAATAGTGGTAAAGCGTCGAACATCATAATAATTGAGATATATGAGGGAAAACTTAATTGTTCTCCCATAGTTATAACCAAAAAAAATTAAAGGGAAAGAGGAACTGAGACAATTACATTGATTTGAAAAGTTTCACCCCTTGAAGTATCCACTGAAAGCTTTGTCTCGGTAACGGTGTGCAAATATAATCCTTCCAAATAAATAACAAACAATAAATCCAGATCCAATAATTCAAATATAAATTGGGAGCGAGAAGACATACAAAAATCTATTTAGTGTCTCGTAACAGGGTAGGAAATAGCAATGAAAGTTTAAAGCTCATAACATAAGTTAAACAAACAAAGTAATTTGAGAATCCAATTAAGAACACCAAATCCTTAAACATCTCTAGAGGTGTCTCCCTATGATATATTCATCATCACCTTGCACAATCCTCAATACATCATTGAACACAAAACATTTTTGTCATTATAGCAGCAAAACCATGTCCTAACGAGGGGCAACCTATATGAATCATGTAGGAATTTTCATGTGGTACATGCAATATGAGAATTTTCAAGCTCAAGGACAAATATCACATACAAAATAGATTTGCACAAGAAAATTAACCAGCAAACAAACGCTTACGTTACTAAAATATTCCATATAAGTAACACCAATAAAAAAAAACACATGAATTGATAAGTGAAAAGAGAGATTGAGAGAGAAGGAACATCCTAAAATCAAAGAAAATGAGGAATTTTCATGTGGTACACCTCAAGATGCAATTTTGAGAATTTTCAAGCTCAAAGACTATCACATACAAAATAGATTTGCACGCACAAACAAACACATCCTTTACTAAAATATTCCATATAAGTAACGCCAATTAAAAGAAGAAGAAAAAAACTCTTAACAAGTATGAAACAGAACATAAGAAACCCAAAAAAGAAATGAAGATCACACGAGAAGGAACATACTAAATTCAGAGAAAAAGAGGAAGAGCATAACAAGAGAAGAAACGAGGGTGATAACGCCACCGGAGAGTGTACGGCTGAAGAAATCATCGTTGATCTTAGGGTACGCATCCAAATTCCTCAACTTGTGAATTACGCTTTCCATATCTCCTTCCTTCCTTCCTTCCCAGACACTTTCTTCCGATGAATTAATTAATTAATTAAACAAAAACCCAAGAAAGATCAACCCCTCCATCTTTCTCTCCCTGGCCATCATGATAGGAGCGTTCCAAGCTTGGAGGATTTAATGTTTTTAGAGACAGCACCGACGAAGAAGAAGACACACTTATGTCGGAGAATTTGAGGTCTCATTTCTTTCCTATTCTATTCTAATCGTTGATTTCAATTTAACCATTATTTTTTAAATTTGTTAATATTTTAAATAAACATTCCCTTTTGTAATTTTAACCTTAAATTTTTTGTTAAAAATGTTATTTGTTATAAAAAAATAAAAACACAACAAATTAAGTTGCGAATTATTATGCAGCTTTACTTGAGCCACACTATGAAGCTCATTTCAAAACCCTAACTTGACAATTAGCCTCCATATGTTTATATTCATTAGCCGCCAATACTGTGTCTCAAATTGAAACTAAAACTGAAACCCTATGTTTTAAAGTTGTTAAAAACATCTTCATCAACAATCTATGAAAGTGCATTTTGTATTACAATCACTAAAACTGAAACCTTATGTTTTAAAGTTGTTAAAAACATCTTCATCAACAACCTATGAAAGTGCATTTTGTATTACAATCACATTATCTTTGTTGTCTCTTTCATCTGATTATGACTAGAGATGGTGGGTTATGATTATAAAGATGAAGGCTTGAATGGGATGTTGTTCACAATCCAAATCCTTGTAGAGATGAATGGGAATTGTAAGGGAAACAATTGTTAAAGGCTTATTGATACATTTAGAAAGGAGACGTCACGTAGTAAGCAATTGACCATAGTGATCATGCACTGAAGGGTGAGTGTGCTCAGGCATGCGACTCTCTGCCACCTCATCTCTTGCTTCATCGGATCTCTGACTCATCTATACAAATAGGGACGATCGCATTAGGCCAGACTTAGACAGACAAACGCAAACTCGGGACAGAACAGACAGACACAACTA
>JANIMX020000382.1:0-17740 GCA_024582655.2 Erythroxylum kunthianum | reverse complement strand
CCCATACTATGCTTACCATATCAGCAACAAAATATATAAACATGTACATCACCCATACCTACCTGCTTAGTAGCTTTGCCCTGCTCCATCAATATAAAGAAAGAAATAATCACCTCCTTCACCTGCACCCAATTGGAAATTTACTTAAACCCTAACCTACAACAACAAACGACATCTCCCAAGGCTGTATCTATTCAATAAACATCAAACCTCAACCCATCTTTATGCTGGAGACTTACCTCCTGTTGTATCACGTCATCACAGAGGGGAAGAAGGGTTCCCTTTCCACTATCTAGTTGTTTTATCATACATGGACTGTGTAATTAAATTCTGATACGAGGCCAAGTTTGCTTGGAATCTACCAAAGTAGTCATTAGACATCACACCCATGTAAGTGTTATCCGAAACGCTGGTCAAATTACCAATAAAATAGAGGCAATCAACTATATACCAGACATTGCTAACAATCTATATACGGTATAAGAGAACTGATGTTTAATTAGCTATTGACTGTACCGAGCAGCAACACCTATACTCAAGTACATCGTATAATACACGAAGTTGATTTTCTAAACTAAGCATGTGCATTCCATTTCCTGAATCAAACTGAGTAAATTTGCACTTCAGCCACCATTTTAATTTTTATGTTATCGAACTGAAAAGTAAGATGGTTCAAAAAATTTACGATTGGACGGTTGAGTTTTTGTAATGATTATTAGTATTACTAGCATAAAACTCGTAAGAATATGGCAATACATGCGGGTTGTACAAAAGAAAGTCTTTATGACAGAACCAATAGTCTCTTGTCTTGGCCACACTAGTGGAAAGATTTTGTACAAGAAAGCTTCGAAAGATACAACAGAAAGAGACTTACTTCAAGTATGTCTTAGCACAGTAACGAATTACAGAGGAAACAACTGCAAAAAATAACCCAAAAATTGGCTTTAGGCATTTCAAGTGAACTAACGACAGCAACCTGTTTGAAAATTGATTGTTAAGGATGACTAAAAGGGTAAAAAACAGTTAACTGAAATGACTTCTTTTCTTAAAAGGCTCACCAACCCAACTATTGCAGAACCAAGGAACTTGACCCAGTCCATTGGGGACAACCACGGATTTTTCTTTTCAGGCTGAAATTTTTTATAACAGGTTATTAGTTTCGTAATCTAATCTGATGCAGAATCAAGCAGAAAGAGGCAAAGTATAGCAACTTCGGTGACTTTTCGGGCAAGCATGAGGAATTTTCACCGAGAATCTCACAGGAACTATTTCCAATTCAGCCATGGGATGTTTTTGAACTGCTTCACATATACCCCTCGTTCATCTTTTGCTTTGGTCCTTGCTAGCCTGCAAATTCATCATTCTTTGTGTTGATAAAACAATTCAGTACCATGAGTCGAAGAACAGAATTGGTAGCATAAGAGTAAGATAAATTGAAATCACCCTACCCCTATTATCTGCTAGATAAGAACCCACTAAATGGCAAGACTGGGTCGCTTTTTCTAGAATGCAGAATATATGAGCATATATTCTCAACTTCGTATCTCCAAGAGACATTCCTTCACATAAGTCTAATGATCCCATGGTTGCAAATATAATTCATCGAAAGGTCGTGGTACAACTAAAAATGAAATAAAGTTGTTATCGTAAAAATTATGGATTAGCTGCAAGGGTGGCTAAAAGTGATAATACTGATTCCCAAATCAGTCGATATGTGCTAAGAAAGGGATTATGTTTCCTAGCTTGTGGGTTCCCAAACTACTCAGAAGAGCGCCTGGTGTGGATGGCGATTGAGAGCTAAAATAAACTAAGTAAACTAAAACGAAAGAAATTGAAATAATAATCTTGAATATATGAATTGTTGAGAGCCCTCTCGTTGTATTTACACTTGGTATTTATAGACTTACAGTTTGTGTTACATTCAAATCTTGTATCTATACAAGTATCTATCTGATATGTGCAATAGTTATCTACAAAAAATTCAAACTTTGGATGATCTTCAGAATATCCTGTTGCTTATCTTATCTTGAAGAATCGTGGTTCTGTGCAACAACTAAGATACTTCCCTTTACTCGATCGGCAGACCGTATATCACTAGTCGATGTCTTTCGTCATTCGACTGCCGATTCCCATGATATCACTAGTCGATATCCTTTTCTAATCGGCCACCAATCCCCAGATATCATTAGTTGATATACTGTTCTCCACTCAGTTGCCAAGTTCCTTGTTGTCATCAGTCGATATACTGTTCACCACTCGGCTGCCAAGTCCCTTGTTGTCATTAGTCGATATACTCCTTCTATCGACAAACATTCTTACTTATTCACCTGTCATTTGATTTGACTATTTATCTCGGCTCAATATTTTCATCGCATATTCTATTCTTGAAACCGGGTGTTAACAATGATAAACTTGCTTGAGCCAAAAGCCTAACCGTATACTGAATAGTGAACACTAATTATATACACTGCAATTAAGATTAAACTTTAAAATTAGAATTAAAAGTCTGTAGTAACAAAACCACACTCATATTTATCGCCATGCAATCCACGTCCAGTAATCACAACTATTGTATTTTTAATAATAAACGGAAAAGAAAACCTAAGACAACACAGGTTCACTTGGAGGTCCGATCCGATAGAAAAGGAAGGTGAAATAAAAAAGGTGAAAAGGGAGAGCACAAGTCGTAGATGTGTTTTTAACTCACCTCCAATCAAAATGGCATGTTGTTGAGGAGACGCGTGTGTGATCAGTCTCAGGGGATCATTTTGGCAACATGTCTTTTCAATTTTAAAAATAAGAAGTATCGATACATATTTAATTTATTTATTTATTACCACCCCTGAGCCTCGATAGTCGATACATATTTAATTGGATGAGCCAGTGATTGGTTTATGTACGAGAAAAAAAGATGTCGGTATCTAGACTCGTATCTGTCAAGTTCAAGAGACCAAGAAGCAAGAGGTGCAGGTCTCAACTTTCAACTCAATCTTTGACTTGTCAACCAACCACCCCCACCCTGACTTACGTGGGGTTTTCACACTGCTTTTTTCTCATTGTTTTCACTCAAAAGTTCAAGAGGAAAAAAACGGCTTTTCAATTTTAATATAAAAACGTTTTAAATAACTATTAGAGAAGGACAGGAGTTGATGTTAGGGTTCAAATCAAAATTTTGAATGTTTCAATTATCTTGGTTTTAATGTTGTTTCTAAATACAATGAAGTTAACTGATTAGAGCCCATTTTAAAAATGGATTACTCTTAATTAATTTAGGAAATTATTGTTTGTGCAACAGTGGACTGATTTCAATATTTGTATTAAAAATTATTAAATAAAAAACTAGTTTGAAAGAGTACTAAAGTAGAAATTTGGAACTTGTGGATATTCAAACGGGAAGCAGCAAGAGTTAGGTAGGAGATGGGGTTGAGCTGAGCCGAGCCAAGCCGACACTAAATAACATAATTAGTTTCTCAATTCAAATTTAATAACTAAAATTAAAACTTATATTGCTATTTAAAAATAAAATTACGTAATATTAAACCTTTCTAATAAATTAATTTGTAATATTGGTGCGTTGGTTGGTAGATTAAACCCCATGTTTACGTTGATTCTTGTCCTTGGCTGTTTCTCTGTGTTGGAATTCCTGAACAACTTTAGTAATTTCTTTCAACGACTTCACTGCTTCTTCATCTTCTTCTTCTTTATATATATATATTTATTTATTTATTTTTATAAATAAACCAGTGATGATAGACTGGAGTGACACTAAAACTAGACTCAACTTCCAAATCATCATAATCATAGTAATAATACTATCTACGAGATTAAAAAAATAATAATAAATATTCAACAAACTCATAACGATACCTCTCTCTCTCTCCTCTTATCTCTTGTCCTGTGTAGTAAATGTAAAACCATACGTACCAAAGTCGTTGACTAGCATTTTAGAATTTCTTCACGCCATTTTCACTTCTTCTTTACCTCTCTCTCTCTGTCTGTCTCTAAATACCTTAACCTTTTCTTTTCATTTCTGTTAATTTATTTGTTTTTCTTAGTTTTGGTTCTTTTCTATAGTTCGATGATGGATATTATCAGGTCGAGACGGCTTGTTGGCTCCGAGATTCATGGGTTTCACACACTGGAAGGTAAAGTACCCTTTTTGTTTCTTTCCTTTCTCTGTTGTTTTTGGCCTTAATTTGTTTAGTTCGTCTTCTTGCTTTGTGGGTTAATGATTGTTTTTAAGAGTTTATATGTATACAGGTCTAGTTATTCATCAGTGGGAAAAGGTAAATAATTTTAACACAGAATTGTTGGAGTAGACATTAAATTATCTTTTTTGAATTATCGCTTCTAAAAGCTCAATATACAATACTCTGCTGGGAGTAAGTTTTTGTTGATGGAAGAAAACTTCCAGCTTTATCACAGGACTCCTCATAATTATGGAATAAGTCCAACTATTTTAGTTGGAATGGGAATACTCAACTCGTTGTTAGAGCAAGTACTGGGATTATTACAAACTTAGTTTTTCCACTTTTGCCAACTACGCACGTCAATTTTACGCAACTTTTTTTTTTGTATTTTTTACAAAAGGCTATTTTAATGTCTCAAATTTGTAACATTTTAGTTATAAACGAGTAACCTTACCGGTTGCTCTAAATCTCGCCAAAAGAGTGACCGTGATTGATAGATCTTATATGTATAAAAGGATAATCTGTATTGAAGTTACAATTTTTAGATGGTGAAATGGAGCTTTTCGATTGGAAGTCGTTGAGCATAAAGGAATGCTTTTGGGGAAAGTGATTACGAAGAAAGGAATGGGAAAACCTAATTCATTCTGTCCCAGAACGTGGGACGGAGCAGTATAGCCGTCATGTAGTTGTTTTTGTATTTTGTTTATTGTGTTATTTTTGTTTCTACAGCAAGCTTGAGTTGACTAGTTAAAATACTTGATTATTTTTGTAAACTTCATTTCTTGATACTCAACTCATGAATCCATTTTATAACTACTTTCAATGTTGCTTTCTTACATGAACAGATTTGGATGTTCCAAATATAAGGTATGAAGCCCAAACAAGATGGTTACGTCCCAACGAAATTCAAGCAATACTATGTAACCACAGATTTTTTCCCATTACTGTCAAGCCAGTGCATTTGCCCAAAAGTAAGTACCTAGTTCTATTATTCCTACTGTGAGTAAAATCTATGATCTCGGCTCCCACAGGAGCACGTTGTGAGTTTGGACTGATATTTATTTCTTATATGAGTGAAATTTTCATGTTTTCCTGTACCTTGACTTACATTCGTGCACGGATAAGGAGAATCTGTATCCTGATTTGTCTTCATTCATTTATTGCAAAAGCTACCACAGGCATGTGATTGTATGTTTGCTATTCTTCTGGTTCTATTTTTCTGCAGTATAAATTTCTAAAACTTGATAACTTCCAGCCCAGCCATTTTCATATTTTTAATACTTTAAGGCCATAAATTTGTCTAAAAAGTGGTTGCTGTATGTAGTAGTTGCTTTTTGGTAAATAAGGAATGGATTTCTTGGTTTGATGAATTTTCATAAGGGGTACAAAGCTTCACCATATATGTATATATTTGAAGCAACTTTTGTCTGACTATGTCGTTTTATGATATTGGTTTTGGTATAATGTACCAGGTGGCACAATCGTGTTATTTGACCGTAAGAAGCTTAGGAACTTCCGTAAAGATGGCCATAACTGGAAGAAGAAAAAAGATGGAAAGACTGTTAAAGAAGCTCATGAACACCTAAAAGTGAGTTTCTATGGTTTCCTGATGAAATGAGTGACATCGATCTGTACTTTTCCGGATTAGTTGACATTGTTGTTTTAGTATGTGCTTGAGCCTATTTTTTGGAAGTTCTAATTATCATGAAATCAGTAATGTATACAGTTGTAGCAAGTCAAGTTTTTAAACCAATTTTTATGAAACATTCGAGGTAAATTCTCTATGCAATTACTTTGTCTGTTACGTGATTTTGGTCTCTGTTTCTCCATGTTGAAAAATATATCAACTCAAGGTAAAAGACGTGAATTTGTCTACTCAGTCTTTAACTTAGGAAATCAAGATTCGTAGTCTTTAATCAGGAAGCTGTGAAATTATGTGCCTAGTAGGATCTCAATGAAATTCCTGCTTCCTTGTGTCAAAACATTGTAAAAGATATATGAAATACTAATATACAACAGATCAGAAGTTGCTTTGCCATTTCCTCACATTATGCTGCACGATGATTAAAGAAAATAATTATGACTTCAAAGTCTTCTTTGGATTATACGTGTACAAATCACCATGCCCCTACTCTAGTTTAATCTTCTTTTGTGCTATCTGATTTATTTTGAAAGATTCCTTTTTTCATTTCTATGAAATAATCTTTATCAGTAAAAAATTATACTCTTGATATGGCTTTTGTGTGTCTTGATTCAGGTTGGTAATGAAGAAAGGATTCATGTGTACTATGCACATGGCGAGGATACTCCAACCTTTGTTCGCAGGTGCTATTGGCTACTTGATAAGTATGTAATAGCTCAAGTACACTTTGATGCTTTCTCTCTGAAATTTGTCTTTGTTGCACTTTTTGTTGGAGCTGTTGAGCATTCTAATCTTCAATATTGTCTTGGTGCAGGACCCTAGAACACATAGTTCTTGTGCACTACCGTGAAACCCAGGAGGTTTGTTTCTTAGACCTTATGAGCTGTTGTTAGACGTTCTTGATTCAGAGAAACCTTTGTTCTTGTAACTCTGACTCTACTTGACTTGTGATGCAATTACAGGGTTCTCCGGTCACACCTGCGAACTCAAATTCTAGTTCAGTCTCAGACCAGGCTGTTCCTTGGCTTTTATCAGAAGAATTTAATTCTGGAGCTAGTCAGGCATATTATGCTGGTGAGAGAGGACCTCAAAGTGATACAACTGACTCATTTACAAACAGTTATGGAATTCATTATTAGTGTTATCTATATGTGCATAGATTGGCAGCTATTCATAGATATCTCAGCCATATGGGATTTGGCTTTTTCCTACTACAGAATGAAGCACTTTCAGCTTCCTTCTTTCTTATGATGTATTTTAATGTATTTTGTTTGCCAAGATGTAGGTTAGAAAAAGCTTTGAAGTTATTATATTAATTTTTTTCATGCATCTACTAGCTGACCAGTGAACTTATTTGTCGTGATTGCTTTGTTGGAAATATGTTCCACATTGTCTCACTCAGCACTATTTTGGCACGTCAACAGATCCTGGTGATGGTTTAACTGTCAAAAGTCATGAAACAAGACTTCATGAAATTAATACACTTGAATGGGATGAGCTGGTGACAAATGATCCTAGCATTTCAGCTGCTTCTAAGGAAAGTCATCAGCTAGGAGCTACTTCTGGTAAGGCCAGTGGCTTAGAGATTGATTATTTTCTAGTGTGCTTTATTTGGTTTATTTATTATTGCACAGATAAAATCTCATGCTTTATCCTACCAAATCAAGTTGAAGTCAGTGGGTCCCCAAATGATGTAAGTAGAATCATCCTCACCTTGAATTTCTTTTTTTTCAGTTAATATTTCTGATTTCTTCCTACTTAAGTTCCATACTCTTTGTTTTATGAAGTGAAAATGTCATAAATTTTTCGTTTCAAATCCACTCTCTGGATATAGATTTTATTTGACATAGGTGTGATATTGGATTCACCTAGTATAATAATTTTTGAACTTATTAAATTGCATACATCCCTCAACATTATGATGAGTGTTTCGTCGTTGGTACCTGACTTCTTGATATTGGCATGTTATAACTAATCATTGTTCAACTTTGCAGGCTGGTGCTTTTCCAAATTATAGTATATCTGCTGATCTTTCTCCTTTAGTTAACTTTCCTGTCTCAATTGATAAGAATGATGGCACTGATTTCAATATAGCAGATGGTGTTTATGGTCAGACAGCAGGAATCCAAGTAAATTCAAATCTGCAGAATAAGGATTTTGGTGTCCTAGGTACAGGTGATTCTTTGGACGTTTTTGTCAATGATGGTTTGGTAAGTCAGGATAGTTTTGGAAGATGGATGAACTCAATCGTATCGGACTCTCCTGGTTCAGTTCATGATCCTGTGCTAGAAGACTCAACTTCACGAGGTCATCATTCTTTTACATCTACTGATTCTACCCCAATCGATCAACGTCAGAGTTCCATTCCAGAGCAAACATTCTTCATAACTGATGTCTCACCTACATGGGCCTTTTTGGGTGAAACAACAAAAGTATGTCCTTGTTCTACAACTTTCTTATCACTATTTTCAGGCATATATTACTGCTTTGATTGTTTCTGGTTGGTTTGACATAAAAGAGAGATCATTTCTTGACTTTGTCTTGTTGCTTGAAGGCGTCAAATGGCAGAAGCCTTGACATATTGTTTTGAAGTAGATAATAGTTGCTTTGCAAAGCCAATGAAAAAGTTGCCAGCGATCACACTTAGCTATGGCATTATAAGTGTCTTAAATTATTTGAAGAGAAAGACTTGGTTTCACTAAGCTTTTTAGTAGCTTCTTGAGTTCAGAGTTTACATTTCAACCTTCTTTGGAGAGGAAATTCCTGAATTATTAATTTATTTTGCAACTCCGTATTTCTTTTTTCAAGGAGAGCCTGAACTATCACTTCTGGTGTCAAGATGGCATCTTATTAAAGATTATTTTGTAAGATTTGAAGGAAAGGAGAAGTAATTTATAAAAGATTGTATGATACATCTCAATGACCATTGTGATAATTGTCTCCTTCTGGTGTTTTTATCTCCTTTGGCTTCCTGATAATTGACTGATTATTTGGCTTAAACAGTTACGAGAGTACATATACTAGTTTCAAGTCTTCTTGGACCATTTATATATGAGACTGATTACATTTGGAATCTTTTAAGAGTTCTACAAGGATTAACCACTATCGTTTTGTCTCAATTGGGTGGATGACTCTATGAACATCCTTATGAAAAAGTGCATTTGGGAAGAAGGGAAGGTGCTTGTGAGGATAGAGTAATTGTGGAACAAATATAGTTGTGAAAATTTTGATTATTATGTAACTTGATGTCAGGATATCTGACTTCAGTTTCCATGATTATATTACTGGTATATTTTTCTCTTCTACTCTGTAATTCTTCTTTATCTTGGGGAAGTCACTCCCTAGAAGCTGCATTAAATATTAGATAAAGTTTATCCTGTTCCAAAAGCTAGTTTTCCCTTGGAGCTTGGACCTCCGACATGCTATTATATATTCCATATTGTTTCAACCTATCAGATGAACAATTTGATATTGTTTACTTGTTCTTCTGAAATAAGGAGCTTTGTTTTGGAATCGTTTGGATCTATATCTTGCGAATGTTTTTGGACTTCTGTTCATTATTAGAGGAATCAGTTAATTTTGGTGATTGTACTTACCAGGACAAGGCATGTACTTGAAACTTTAACCATAAATCTTAATTGCAGATTCTAGTTACTGGATATTTCCATGAACAGTACCACCATCTGGTTAAGTCCAATCTTTATTGTATCTGTGGTGATGAAAGTCTTCCTCTAGAAACTGTTCAAACTGGAGTATATCGTTGTTTTGTATCACCACATTCCCCTGGGTTGGTGAATATTTGCCTGAGTATGGATGGTCATAAACCAATTAGCCAGGTCCTAAATTTTGAGCACCGCACTTGTTCACCTCAAGATCCCTTGGTTTCTTCAGAAGAAAACTCCAAGTGGGAAGAATTTCAAATTCAGATGCGACTTGCTCATTTACTCTTCTCCACATCCAAGAACCTTAACATTCTATCCAGTAAGGTTTCTCCAGTTAACTTGAAGGAGGCTAAGAAATTTGCCCAAAAAACGTCTCATGTTTTCGGAAGTTGGGAGTATTTAATTAAGTCAATTGAGGAGAACAGGGTTTCATTTGCACAAGGTAAGGATGGCCTACTCGAACTTACTCTGAAGAACATTCTGAGGGAATGGCTTTTGGATAGAGTAGCTGAAGGTTGCAAAACCACCGAACGAGATGGATATGGGCAAGGAGTAATACATTTGTGTGCTATTCTTGGGTATACTTGGGCTGTTTATTTGTTTTCATGGTCAGGGTTGTCCTTAGATTTTCGTGATAAAAATGGATGGACAGCCCTTCACTGGGCAGCATATTATGGAAGGTATGTGGAATTTTGTTTTATTAGTGCATCATATGTTTGACTGCTCAGTATATTGCTTCCTTTCTGGCTCTTAATGCTAATGACATAGGATACTTTTGATTTTTTTCACTTGTCCCTCAAATTCCTTGTCTTCATATGCCTTTCATGAGATTGTGGATAGAATAGTATGTCTCTCGGGTGTCATCTATTAAAAAAACAAATATTTCTGGAAACTGTAGTACCCTGGAAAGATTAGAAGCTTATATCATGTTCCCCAAACCTTGAAAAACTTTTTACTATTCTTGAACTCTGAAAATATCCTGTCCAGAGAAAAAATGGTTGCTGTTCTCTTATCTGCTGGGGCAAAGCCAAACTTGGTGACAGACCCTACTAAACAGAACCCTGGTGGATGCACCACTGCTGATCTTGCATCTGCCAACGGTTATGATGGATTAGCAGCGTATTTGTCAGAAAAGGCTTTAGTAGCACATTTTGAAGATATGTCTAGCAGGGAACGTCAGTGGTACTCTTCAAACTGGTGCGACTGAGACAACAAATTCTGTGAATCTAAGTGAGGATGAGCTTTGTTTGAAGGACACTTTGGCTGCTTACCGAACAGCTGCTGACGCAGCAGCACGCATACAAGCTGCATTCAGAGAACACTCTCTGAAAGTAAGAACTAAAGCAGTAGAGTTTGTCAATCTGGAGGATGAAGCTAGGAGCATAGTTGCAGCAATGAGGATTCAACATGCCTTTCGTAATTATGAGACCCGTAAAAAAATGGCTGCTGCAGCCCGCATCCAGCACCGGTTCCACACATGGAAGCTAAGGAAGGAGTTCCTTAATATGCGACGTCAGGCTATCAAAATTCAAGTAAGTGTTGACTAGCTTTCTGAAATAATAAAGAAAATACCTATAAATGTGAATCAGTAGGTAAGATTCATTTTCAGTGTCAATTAATATGGTGTATTTAAAACTAACACCACTTAAGAGTAACCTGATTCTGATTATGGTTGTTGCTGCACCGGATGGATTTCTTAAATAAAAACGTAGCCCAGATTTATATTCTCATATGGGCATATGAAGATGTTGGGCAAGAACAAGTAAAATGATAAAGTTTACATCAAATCACCAAACATTATAACATCTTGGGTAGTGAATCTTGTCAGCATGAAATCTGATAAATTGTGCATGTCATACTTAAGAAATCCAATTTGTTGAACAATTGTTCACTAGGATGAGATATCCAGGTATAATAAGTTGCTATTGATTTTAATCCAATGCAGGCTGCTTTCAGAGGTTTTCAAGTAAGGAGGCAGTATCGCAAGATTATCTGGTCAGTTGGAGTTCTTGAGAAAGCTATATTGCGATGGCGTTTAAAGAGAAAAGGCTTCCGTGGTCTTCATGTTGATTCTGTTGAGGTAGTTTCAGATCAAAAGCAGGAAAGTGATGTGGAAGAGGAATTCTACAGAAACAGCCGCCATCAAGCTGAGGAGCGTATTGATAGATCTGTTGTACGGGTTCAAGCCATGTTCCGATCAAAGAAAGCACAAGAAGAATACCGGAGAATGAAATTGGCTCATAGTGAAGCAAAGGTGTGTAATCTACCAGTAAGATGATAGTCTTTCAAAATGATCTTGCATATAAATATTTTTGGTTTATTCTTTCTGCAGCTGCAATATGAAGGGCTTATGGAACCTGATATCAATATGGAAAGGTGAGGACGATTGCAGGGCTGATGCTCTTGCCATTGTTGATAATATGACTATGTGTGTAGTTGTTTCAGGCAGGGATTTGTACATCTTGATATGATAATGCATCTTATACCTTTCAATCCGTTTTAAGTATTTGAGGGGGGTCATGATGTCAGTATCAATTACCTTTAGGGCTTTTAATTTCCTCGTTTGCCTTTCTTGCAAGGTTTTGCTATAAATAAAACTAGGCGTTTGTGTTGAAGATTTTTGTGTTTTCCCAGAATTGTTTTTCTAAAAAAAAAGACCCACAAGATGCGTCCTTTCATGTTAACTATATATCAATTGTCATGCGAGATTAAACTTCCATCTACATTAAAGCTCTTGGAGTCTAAACTTTCTGATATTACAACAAAAATCCACTTCACAAATTGACAAGTTGCATCTCAACCTGATAAAAAAAGAAGGAGAGACCCTCCTAGCGATTAGGCTCTCAATACATGCTAGCAATATCATGACTTCGCGCGAAAATCCTCCGGGTCACTTTGCGACGGGGATACAAATAACCAAGTGATTAGATACAACAAGAAGGGCTAAATTTGGATGCTTGAACGTAGTCCGCATGTTTCACTATAACAGAGGCAATTGGTGAATCCAAGTCTCCTACATATCCACTGAAAGATTGGTTGCTGAACCCTAAAGATTTAAGCTTCTCAGTCGGTATCATTCACCACTTTATGAGAAGGGAGAAAACCAACAAGAAGACAATTGAGGCAATCTCCTCTTAGATACTAAATTCAATTTTGTACCATTAGAATCCTGTAAAGAAGAGCAATTCATGGGGAAGGCGAGAAAGAAATGACAGAGTTCAAAACATAGCAGATAACTAAATTTAACATTAAAATCAACCCATTGTTCCAGAAAACGTGCTGATCTATCATGGGACCGATTCAATAAGCCCCAGTTTCACAAAGATCCAAGTTATGAATGAAATGTTAATGTTAAGCCAATAGAAAAAAAAAATTCCTGTTTTTTATAATCTAATTGTAGCAAGGCAGTGCAAAACTAACATAATAACTCAAAAAGAATACAGAGCTAGATAAGAATCCTAACTCTACTTGATGTATTGGGAAAGCCACTTGAATCCATCACCATATCCCATCTTGCGAACAATACTGCACATAAAAACCTCGAGTGGCCTAACATTGGATTCTGTAAGATTCACCTTACCCTTGCCAGTAGTGAAATTGGTGAGCCCAAGATGATAACGAAGCTCATCTTCAGAAGCTGCATAGGGAATGTCAATTTTGTTACCCAGAATGAGAAATGGAACATTGGCCAAGGCTTCATCAGATAGAAGGGCATCTAACTCCTTCTTTGATTCTGCAAACCTTTCCTTGTCATAGGCATCCACCAGGTAAACCACTGCATCTACCTGCTCATAGAGATATGACTTGTCTGTTTCATACTCTTTTGGAAGATGATATGAACACTCCAACAGTATGCCATTTAGGTAACAAACGAACAACAAAGAGACGCCGTATATGGCCAGTAAAAGAAAGGTATAAAATAACCTTAATTTGCCAAAATACCTGATTGCTGAGACTTCAGTAGTGAGTGTTAACAATAATCTTTCCCTTAGTTATGGCCTTTCAGGCTATAATCCTAACCAAAATCATCTTATGTGAGGTTTAAGCTGTGAATGTACGGAAAGCTACTATTAATACACCTCAATTAAAAACATCTAAGGTGATAACAGCGAAATTCCATTATCCATGTTGGCCTCCCATGAATCAGATAAACAAAAAGAAGGCTTATCTGGGATTATGAAGGCACAGTATAAAGATGCCTTTCAACTCAAAGCTTAAATTTGGACCCGTTGATGAGAGTGTAATTTTTTTTGCAAAATAGAGAGATGAAATCTCAGTTGATCTCCTACATTAGGATTAAATTTGCAAGGAAAATATTAAAAAAATACATATTACTCGCGATGGTTCGGGCATAAACCAGATCTAGCAAACATGAATGAGACACGTTAGCCAAAAAACAAAAAAAGACATCTAAATGTCACAGAGTTTCATGCTAAATCCAAGTTCATATTACACTAAGCAACCACAGATCACACCTTACAAAGACCAGCATGGTAAAGAAGTTTCGGTACCCCTTCCTGAAATCTTGTCTCCAAAATATCCAATAAGAAAACACTTGAAAAACGAAGTACCAATGAACTGATAAAAATAAAACAGAGGAAACAAAAAAGCTCTTATTCCCCGGATAGTCCAATACATCAAACCTTTTAAAATCGCTTGACCAAGAAGCAAGCGAAATATATTTCCAGCATCAAAACACACAATAAGCAATAAGAAATGAACAGTGACCTTAGCATAGTAGTCTTTCCACACCCTGCGAGCGATCTGATGACCACCCAAATCAAAAGCCTTGAACTTGATTTTTCCTATACTCAGCTCCTCCGATGTTGGGTGCTGTGTCGGCTGGTGTTGTACTAATCTCTGCAAACAAACAGATCTCGTATTCAACGAACACACAAAACAATATCCACATCAAAAACACAAACAAAAACGGTTGACCCATAAAAACCTCATCTTTCAACATGTGAAGAAGAGTGGTCTTGCCGGCATTATCCAGACCCAGAAACAGAATCTTAGCCTCTTTCTGCCATAGACCCAGAGAAGCGAGAATTCCATAGAACCAATCGAAAAGAAACATTTTTTAATGTACCCTTTGGCTCGGAGTTCTAAATCTAAAGAAGATTGGAGACAACAAACGGATCCAGTCTAGAGTTGGACTTGGGGGTAGGTTTATTTATAATATGTGGGATCGACATAGGACAAAGTAGTAAGACAGTGATAGGCTTATAAATATGAAATTTAACAGAAACCGGCGTTAAAGGGGGCAGTCGGGTTTGGTGGGCATCGAAAAGAGCCTCTCCTTAGGCGATTCCATTGAGTGTCGTTTTATTTGTTCAAGCCACTTGTTGTCCTCGTGTATACAACATATGTTTACCACCACCAACAACAACAACCCAATACAAAAAATTTACTTTTACGCAGGATCTGGAAAATTTTAATAGTACGCAACCTTACCCCTAATTAGTAGAGAGATTATTTTCAAATAATTCACATATAAAGTAAAAAGAATAAATACATATATATAAATATAAATAAATATCTAGATATATAAAAGAAATAAGTAAAAGTCAACAGTGTAATACAAGAAATGATATGACTAAGAGTCTTAAGAAACTAAAAATGATAAGAATATTAAGAACAATAGTAAGACGAATAGTGGTAACAATAATAATAGTAGAATACATAAAGATGGATATGAGAATACAATAAATAAGAAGACTAATAATAGTAAGAAAAAGAATAACAATAATAATAAGAAGAATAAATAAGATAAGGAAAATAATAATAATAGTAATACGAAGAATAAGGAGAATAATAATACTAAGAATAATAATAAGAAGGAGAGTAATAGTAGTAGTAATAGGGAGGAGAATAATACTAATAATAATAATAATAATAATAGTTATAATAATAATAAGAATAATAATAATAATAATAATAATAATAGTAATAATAGTAATCATAAAAATGATAGGAATAATAATAATAATAATAATAAAATATCTACTCAATCACACTAGTAATCCTACTAAAGATCTTTAATCTGAATCTTAGTACGCCAAAGTGTTTTATTACGGGTCATGTCTTCGATAAGTGTTAACGCTACCAAGTCATTCCTGATTACCTCCCCTTAATTCTTCTTAGGTCTCCCTTACTTTCTTTTACAGTCTGTAAGTACTATCCGCTCGCATCGTCTTACTAGAGCCTTTGGGTGGCGCCTCTTAACATGTCCAAACCACCGAAGTCTCGTCTCTCGTAATTTGTCAGCAATAGTCGCGACCTACACAGCATATGTTTACCATTTCTGCAAAATGATAGCTTTGGGGAGGTAATTGCTAATTTTTGCGTAGAAGTAATACCGTAGTATTCCTGAGGCTGGTTATGGTCACCCATAGTTGGAATATAGGAAAACGCTTTTAATAATTTCTATAAAAAAAAATCAAACATTGAAGACTTAAAGGACATTAAATTTATAGGATAAATTATAATAAAAATCTTAAATTTTACCTAATTTTATAATATTAATTCAAATTTATTAATAATAAAAATAAAATATCCAAAATTTAAATTTATAATAAAATAACTCGTCGTTAATCTTATTATTTGACATGATGGCATTCACGTGATATATAATTGACATGTTAATTATATGTCATATGGATATAATCATGTTAAATAGTTTTACTCACGTAATATATTTAACTATAGAATTAATGATATTTTTAAGTTATAAATTACAAGTTTAAATATTTAATTATTATTTTTGATAGTTTTGATTAATATTATAAAATTGAATAAAATTCATAATTTCTATTATAATTTATTCAAATTTATACAAACTTGGAATGACTACAGCGATAGTTCCTTTTTGTACCCATTTGTACTAGCAAATTTTTAGTCACTCAAATATAATATAATCGTAAAACCTAAAGTTTCGAAATTGTTTGTTTTATTTTATTTTTTGTTATAGATTTTAATTTTAATTAATATTTTTAATAAAAAGTAAAAACTTGTTTGATTGATAATGTAAATGTAGTTACATTTTTATTAATAAAATTAGCTATTATATAAAACATAAAACTAAATTAATTTTATGAATTAATTAAGTAAAAAAATTTATTTAAAAATTTTATACAATATTTATTAATAAATATTAACAAAAATCATTGTATTATATTATAATAAATAATTAAATAAGTAATATTTTTGTAAATTTTATTAATAAATACTATTTTATTGTATATTTTAAATTTTTATAATTAAATATTTGATATTTAAATTCTTATTTCTCCTGTTGGTCTTTCTCCCGCCTTTTGGTATAAGAGCCAAGTGTTTTGTAAATGTTCATGACAGTTTGAGCAAAGGAGTGGATTGTAAGTCCGTTGGTTTAGTCTACTCATAACCGGAGAAATTAATATTGGTTTCTTTGGTTATGATGAATATATTCTATAAGAATATTAGTTTCTCTGGTTATGATAAATATATTTCTTTACGAGATCTATGTCTATTTCTAGTACATCTATCTCTAGTACCAATAAAAAAGTTCGTTAACAACAATGAAATAATAATTGAAAACTTTGAGAAGTCTACTGAAAAGTTCTAAATGACTAAATCTACCAACAATTAAAATTCAAAGTATTTCAAAAAATTGAATACACCATCAAAATAAAGGCTAGACTCTATCAAACTTAGGATTCACTGTTAAGTTTGATAGAGTCTAGCCTTTGCACCGATTCCGTGTCATTTGATTGTTATCTGAACCTAACATTTTTCCTTTGGGATAAAAACATCTTAGATTCCTTGGAATTGCAAATAAAAACCCATAGTTACTAGATGAACACAAGAACAATTCCTGTAGCTTTTTATTTAAACAATTTACAATGTCATGAACATTACACTTACCTTTAAAGCCCTCATACATAGCCAAAAAGGTGAAATATTTTACAAACAAATTTGACAAAGTCCAACATTGTAGTGCTAATGTCCATTAAATGTAAAGACATTAGCTTGCTTGAGGAATGGATACTTGAAGATGAAGTGGATCCAGATCTACTTGTACCTTTGAGTCCAAACACAAAGATCAAAGAAATAAAGCAATACAAAGTCGATAAGGTGAAATTGTCCTTTAGCATAAAATCAGTGAGCTCTGAAATTGATGATAATGACTCAGAGTCTATATGATCCCTTTTGTGATTAATCTTCCTACTAAAGACCTACCTAGGTACTCAACATATGATATAGATCGG
>JANIMX020000380.1:138010-149560 GCA_024582655.2 Erythroxylum kunthianum | reverse complement strand
TAGTTCTTCCCATTCTTGACTTGGAATTGTTTTAGAATTTTCTTGTTAAAAGAAGGCGACAGATGACAGCACAAAGAATTTGTCCCCTCCATCTTCTGTACTGTGCAATGAAGTGATTGTAAGTCTTGTTATTATCTCATATCTTGAAGAAGAAGAAGAAGAAGAAGCCCTTGAAACCATATCCTGATTCTGCAATTGCTCTTCAACACCATTTATCTCAGGGACCCAACAGTAAAGGAGACCCTCCTCCATTATTGATATCTTTAAGAATTAGCTAGCATAACATAAATATCCTTCCTACTTGAATCAAGGAACTGCACAGTTTCTAGAACAAGATAGCAAATGGTAGACCAACCCCATTGGAGCACACATGGCTTTCTTTCGTAGAGCATAGCATTAGCACAAAAATCTAAAGCAACCTAATAGGTATGGGGGACTGCCAAGTGGTGTTGTTGATAACCAAATCATGGAGTTCTAGCCACTTTTAGTGCAGGACAGATGGCGAACACATATGGCCATTTTTGGCCATAACCTACAATAACAAACATATGAGAGCAGAGTCAGCAGACACTATCAAACACTTCTTCCCAGGAAACTAAAAGAAAGAAAGAAAAAATCAGCTCCAACTTCTGATTAAAGAATTGACAGTTCAAAATAATCATATTTGATTACCTTTGGATAAGTCTCTAATCATGATAATTTAGGAGTTTGAATTTCTGTCTACTAACGTGCCAGCTCCCAACACAAATGGCATTCAATGTCAGGTCCTAAATAGAGACAGAAAGATCAAGTATCGTTTTACAAGGACTATCTTCTTCAACCTTACTAGCTAGCTAACTCCTGTGATAACCAGATATGATATCACCATCAAGTTGTAGGTTCCAGTTACATCTAGGGTTGACAAATTGATTTCACCCTACATTAATCATAGTCAAACAAAATTATTCCAACATTATGTTACACTAATCTAACAACCACACACTTTCATATAATATAGAATAGTCCTTTAAACCTCCGTGAACAAGAACTAAATTTTTTAAATTATTTTTATCATATCTAATTTTATTTGTTTTAAAGACATCTTTAATTATTTTAATGGCCACATATTGCCACTTTTTCTTATTTTAATTTTGAAATTAACAACTAGATATTATCGGTGCAAATTAAAAGATAAAATATTTTATTACTATTTCTGATAATTCTAATTAATAGAGGGTGAGTCTTGGAGTAACTAGTAAGATTGTTCATTTGTGATTAGAAGGTTACGAGTTTGAGTCATAGAAACAACCTCTTTTTTTAAAATATAAATGATATTGATTTTTTTTAAAATTTACCAAAATTTGAATTTTTAATTTTTTTAAACGACAATAATAAAAATCTGCTATACCCTAAAACATTCAATTATATCATCAAATTCAAATAAAATTTTATAATTCTTAACAATCACTTAAGTATCTGATAATTTTTCTAATAATTTTTAAATATTAAGTATACAACTAAAACAACACAACAATACAATACAATAAATTCAATTTTTTTCGCTTTGTAAAGGTCGGGTGAAAGCCATCAATTGTACGCAACTTTTTTTATAAAAAAATATTTTTATGATTCGAACCCGTGATCTTTTGGTCACGAAAGAGTAACATTTCTCCAATAATTATGAATATTAATTAATCCCTCAAACACACAAGAATTAAACACTTTGTTGGGTAGGACAATATCGTAGCTGTGGATCGAGAGGAAAGGAGAAAACCCTAATTGAGCCCAAGTTTTCAATAATTGAAACAGCCCAATGGACATTTTTGAAAGGCATAGCCCAATACCTGTCTTCTTGCTCCTCAAGTCGCCGGAAGAACAAAAGAGAAGATTGAAATCGTACGGTGAAGGGAAAAGAAAAAGAACGAAAATGGAGTTTGTACCTGAAGAAGGGAAGCGGCTCCGTGAAGAGTCCTCTACATTAATTTTGGTACATTTTTCTTTTTCATTTTCCCGGAAACTTTCCTGCCATCCAAACAGAAAGTGACTTTTTTTTCTTCTACTTTTGCTATTAGCCTGCCTTGTCCATAGGAAACGTCGGACAGCTAGCGGTTGATCTACTGGTATCAACGACGAGAGCGGAGAGAATCGGTTACTTGGACAATCCGTACATTCTTCCCTGCGTCGGAAACGATGCCTATGGCCCGACCCCAACTGGCGAGCTCGCTCTTCCTCTAGAAGGTACGAGAGATTAATCTCAGTTTTTATTTTAGGTTTGTGGCGAGCTCGCAGTTTAGTTGATTAGTTGAATGTTTTTGTTTTCAATTTTTTTGTAGCTTATGAATCGGCGGCCAATTCGCTCACTTTTGTCCAACAACGGTCTCCTGTTGTTAAGGTAGTGATTTGAAGTTAGTAATTTCTTATGATATTGCTACATTGAGAGTTTGGTTCTGTTCATGAGATATTAAGATATTATGTTGGCCAGTACACATACTAATGCTTTAGTTAGATCATGGAGGATGAAGTCTTCAATGCCTCTTTTTTTGTCTTTCATTTGTGTGGTTGTTGTTCACTTTGGAAGACTAGCTCATCAAGGCTCTGGAAATTTGTTTATACGTCAACTTTCTTAAGAATATGGGCTTATAGGTTATTCAATTATGTTAACTATTACCGGTTTCCTACTAATAGGGGAGGATGGTTGATTTTGCCAAGAACATAGCAGATTTTGCTGCTGCTAATGGAAAGAAGCATGTCGTCGTGCTCTCTAGCTTAGACTTTGGAAGATGGAAAAATATTGACATGTCAAGGTATTTGGGGAATTACTTTAATTTTACTGTTTGATTATCAGCATTAAAAATTTGTAATTTTTCCTGCATTGTCAGTTGGAGTTGCCCAATCTCACAGCAACTACGCTTTCCCCATCACCAGTTCAAATAATCACTTTGTTTTGGAGTTCAGTTTTCTTGGTTAGAAACTTCACAAAATGCTCCTTTTTGGGGTTGACTTATGTAAAAGATTATCAAGATGGAGATATGCTTGGTGTGCTGCTAGTATCTTAAGCGGCTTCAGATTGTAACATCTTCCTTTCTTGAAATTTTAAAGATAGAAGATGTCAAAGTAGTTATATATTTGGAGCTTGATCATGAAATCAATCTATTTGCCTGTTACAGTAGCTTGAACATATTGTAATCATGATTGTTTTGGGTATCAAATTAGTGGTTTGCAGATATACTACCTTTCGAGTACGAATGCTGATGGAACAGATGATTGTTGTGAGAAACTTGGATGGAAAAGACTGCAGGAGTATAACCCTGCTCAGAGATCTTGGAAATATATTAGCACCTTGGCTGAAGGAAAAGCTGTGGAGGATAATGTCTTTCCCTTCGAAGATGAACTGGAAGATGGAGATTATTACCCAAGTTTACCTTTTGCAGCGCTTTTTTCTTGTTTAAAGGTATCATTTTCTTAGTATAAAAGAGAAGGATAATTATGCAAATGTCCTCAATTTGATTACAATTTTGATGCATGTCATGCTTTATTTACAATTTCATACTGCTTTTGTAATTTTATGTAAAAAAATGTCTCTTAGTCATAGTCAATTGCTTTCTGGCTGCTTTTTCTTCTGATTCTAGATCGCTTCCCATACATGGATGATGTACTTTAGAAGTGAATTGTCACACTTAGCCTTGCATTCATTATTATCTTCACTGAAAGAGTTGTTATAGTGCTTTTATTTTGACCAACATATTTACATTCCTCTTATTGACTAATTGTTCTGTTTAGAGGACATTTAAGTTTGCAGGAATTGTGGTTCTTCTGTCAGTTCATTCTTTATATCATCGATTGGAATTAACTTGTTAGACGTTCTGGGCTTTTCAATCAGGCTAAAGGTCTGAAAGTTACGTGCTTGTTATGTTACTGCTCCGAAGGAGACAACATATCTGATGCTTTTCATCTAGCTGAGGCAGCATCCAAACTTTCAAGCTTGGGTCCTATTGGTGTTCATGGTGAGTTTGATCATATGATTTAGGAATTTTCTTCTTTAGAAGTTTTTGTGCTCTGGACAATGTGCCATTGAGGGACTTGAACCTCATTTTATGCCGGATTAGACTTTTCAATGTTATTTCACTGTTTCTGTTGTAACATCATCGGTGATGCCACATTGTTCGTAAAGGTCTTATGACTTCGTCTTAATAAGAGGATCTAGATTGTACTCTATTTGATGCTTACTGCGGGCCTACTATGCTATTTCATCGTGTCTTGTTTAAGTCACAAACGACTAAATGAATAGTAACTTGTACTAATGTCTTCTTTCAGGTGATGGTCGATGGGTGATACCAATTTCATGGCAGACGGTATATGGGCCACCGCCAGATATGTCAATGTTTTAGCCTTGATTAATTCATGAACCCAAGTTAATATCGACCATAATGCATTTTGTTTATCCAATATATATTTGTGATGTCTTGGAATTCTGGTAAGTGGTAACTAGACATGGGAAAGAACTGTTGAGATATGATTTTGAGAAAATATGTTAGATAGCCTCCAAGTTGCACACAAACATTCTCATGTGTTTCACGACGTTGATTAATATCATCAAGAGTTCTTGAAATGTGTGCAAGATTTATTTTAGAAGGTTACGCAAATGGTAATTATAGATTGATTGGTTCATTATGTCAGCTCAGAGTTGTAGTTATGAAGTATAGATCTTTTGACAATAACAGCCCGATAAAAATTTTGCTGAATGCGAAATTTGGGAAAGTCTAGTAATATACAACTTTAGTCCTAATCAGTATAGAGTTTGTTTTTACACGGTCATATACTAGAATTCCATGTGTTATGCCATATAGAAGTTGAGGTTCTGGTAAAGTGTCGATGCCTTTGAATTTTACATATGAAGTCTCAAGATATTCAAGACTATTATCATGAATTTACTTATAGTGTGCTCGATATAATATAGATATTTCTACTTGAATTTAATCTTCAGTTGATCCATTGATTGTCGGTTCATTAATTAGTTCAATTATGTATTCCGAATCTAATTTGAAGATTAGTTCATCAATACATACATAAAGACGGAATTAAAAGGCATAGGAAGGTAAGATTGCACATGAAAGGATAAGAAGTCCAAGAAGTGAAACTCTATGATTCTTGTTGCTTATTCTCATAAAAATTGTGCGTTAATTATACATAATCATAGATTAATCAATATTGTTTGAAACTTAAACAAGTCAAATGAGATGAGGCTAATAAAGCACAATTAAGAGTCCAATTTTAGGCTCAATTGAACAATATAATTCGACAAGTAGAAAATATAAATTTATAATTGTATAAGTAAAAAAATAATTATTATGATAACAGACGCACAAGTTTATGTGACTATAACTTGTGACTATTTTTTAAATTAAAAATTTTGATAAAATATACTCAAGATAAATATCTCATGTGACCAATTAAATGTTGAATATATGATGATTTATTGTATTATAATAATTTTAAATTATTAATTTAAGTCGAGTTTAATTGATTTGAATTAAGTTCAAATTGTCATATTAGTTACATTTAATTAATGATGATGTTTTAATTGAAAGAAATTTTAAAAATTTAATTCATAACAAAAGCCTATATCTTTAACCAATGTTTTAAAAATTGGATCGGAAGTTAAACATGATAAAAGGAGATGTTTAAAGTTTAAAATGTTCAATAGGTATTCAACTATTACGAAATCGGTTAAATATTGAAAATAAAATAAAATATAATTAAAAGAAATTGTGACAATTAAATAAAAATTAATTAATTTAATTTAGTTTATAAGTACTTATTAATTTAAAAAAATTGACTGATTAATTAATAAACTTATTAATTTTTAACAACAAGAATTATTAAAATTACTCAAACTTAAAAAAATAAAAAATTTAAAATTGTTAACCACGCAACAATCATAATTGATATTTAGCAGAAATGACAATATTCTTGACTTAAAATTATGTTTTAGTATTCCCATTTTTTAATTTTGTGGATTATTATAAGGTTGACCAAAGGAAGTCGTTAAAAGATAAGGATGACCACGAACTTGGGACCAAATGAAAGGTAGAGATATGATTTGATTAGATAAACCCTAAATTGTATAATTTGCAATTTGGTGTCCACGTGGCACTACATAGTATCAGTATCTGACAGTCTCTAAGTATGACTCAACCATAGTAAAACCAGATAGTCAAATTTATTGTTGCCTCTCGTTATCATCCAATCCCAATCATTTGCTACTTGATATTGCTCCGTCTCAAGTTACGAGCTGGAGTCAAAGCTTGGAACTTTGTACATTATTGTTCGCTAGTCAAATCTAGATATGGGAAAGAAGAGTTATTTGGAGACTAGGATCGATCAGGAAGCTTCGGGCTTGATTTCTTCTGATTGGAAAGACTTTACCTTTGCTGCTAAGAAACTGGCTAATCATGCTATAAAGCTCGATGGGTTGGGATTTGGGACGGCTTTTCTTCAATGGGTCGCTGCTCTTGCTGCTATGTATGCATTTACTTCTATATTCCTTTGCATTTTTATAATACGATCTGTAGTTCTTTCAGAGTTCTCTCGGTTCTGATATCTGAAAAACCATATTCATTTTCATATGATAAATCGAGTTTTGATCTGTTTCGAAAGGATAAGAAGTTCAGAACTGTCTTTCTCACGAACTTTAGTTATTTGTTGCGGACATGCACTAATGGATTCAATCTTAAGACGGTCCTTACTTTTTCTCCTCTAGTTACTCTTTGTTTTAGGTTACTATATGTTCAGAACTATCCAGCTTCACTGTATAGTTTTGACAGAAGAATCATGTTATGGTGTTAATCTCATCACTTGGATCTGTGATCTATCTCCTTTCCCATTTCATTTTACTTGTCATGGTCTCAGGTGAATATGTCTTCAATTATATTCTTTTAGGGCTTAGCCTAAACTACTCTGTTTCTATTCCTGCAGCTATTTATTGATCTTGGACAGAACAAATTGGAGAACAAATATTCTTACCGGCTTATTGATTCCTTATATTTTCTTTAGTCTTCCTTCGATTCTGTTCAATCTATTCAGGTGAATGTTCATTTTCTCAGTAACACTCAGGTTGACCTTCTTCCCAACCTCTCTCAGTATTGAGTTTTTATTTTTCTTGTTAACTTTTTGCAGGGGAGAGGTTGGAAAATGGATTGCTTTGATTGCTGTTGTATTGCGTCTTTTCTTCCCAAGACGTTTCCCAGGTAAAATGATCGATTCTTCTATCTTCAGAGGTTGAGTTGTAGTCAAATAGTGCATCATGGTCCTGGATTCATCTTAAAGGTATAAGGAAATGAAAAAAGAAAAGCTCCAGTCTTTTACATTGACTTGAAGGTTTTGTCAACTTATGACCTTTGCTTTGCCTTCAACATTTGAACAATAGTAACATTCATTTTCACCTTCTTTATTCTGGTATCCGAACAAGTATGTTGTTAGGTATATAACTAAGCAAATAGGACAAGATCCTTAAACCCCCTATGCTTTGTCTTACTATTCGACCTTTATTACAGATTGGCTGGAAATGCCAGCTGCTTTCATACTCCTAATAGTGGTGGCTCCGGCATTTTTCGCAAGTACCTTGAGGAATAGCTGGGTTGGTGTGGCAATAAGTCTGGTCATTGCTTGTTACTTACTACAAGAGCACATCCGGGCCTCCGGTGGATTTAGAAATGCCTTCACTAAAGCTCATGGCATATCCAATACTATTGGCATTGTCCTTCTATTTGTTTACCCTGCTTGGGCATTGGTACTTTATATCCTTTAAGGAGACTCAAAAAAGTGTTTATTGTGCTCATGTACACAAAATTGTTAACCTTTTCTATTCATCTTTAGCTTGGTGTGACTCGAAACTGAATTTGATCATTTGCTGTTGAGACTAAAAGGCATCATTTAGTAAATTTATTGCATTACCTTACGAAGAAGAAGAAGTTTGCAGGATAGCTCCATGTCATGGAACTTCACATTGATGATATTGTAGAACTGGCAAGATCTGTTATACAAATGTCAATTGCCTATAACCTGACGGTAGTCCTGCCAATTGCTTGTTTCCTCAATAGGTTGAACATTTCTGGTTATTTACTATTTGTACTGCTATGACAGAACTTTATACTGTACTAACTGATTCCATGAAAACAACTTTCATTTGCCACTTAAAATTGTTGAAGCCCTCAAGAGGAAATGTAATAATATAAGATCAGTACTCTTGACAGATATGATCCATCCAAGTCAGATTGAGATTTTAGATACACCTTTCCACTATTGGAAATATGATTGATACAAACGTATTGCTATACTTATCACAGTTGTTTCTTCTTCTTAGAGTTCTCAAAGAAGAATTATCTCTGATTCATGAGATGTAGTTGTACGTTCACTGGAAACTTTCTTTCCAGTTGGATATGTGCTCTAGCTTCCACATTGGAAGTTGCTCTCACAGCTTCAAGTCTTTTGCTTCTCTGTACAGTTGATCCACTTCGTCCTGCACACATGTTCAGAACAAGAAGACATGACATTGAAGTCATCTTTCAGACCTAGGTTGTACAAAACCGTATCACGAGAAGGAAAAAGAGCTGTGAATTATAGCAATGTGTTGATCTTTTCCTTTTTATAGTGGCAAGATACAAGTAAGAGCTACCTTGTAGTATCCGAGCAACTGTGGTCTTTTTAGTTTGAATGTTGGGGTTACCAGATCTCTTTCCATGTCAAATGGATGTGGTTCCAGATAAACTGCTTTCAGCATCTCAAACCCTTTAAACTGAGTAAACCATGCACATCAGTTATGGAAGCATAAGACTAAGCCTGTAATAAGAGACAATAAGTAAGGATATAATCCCCTTACTTGGTGTTTCTGACCAGTGCTATTAAGCTCATCTAAAACATATTTCCTTGCCCTTGGATTCTTGCAGAGTGAGTTATAATCATCTTTCTCATTACTGTTTGCTGCCCAATTTTCAAGTGCTTGCTTCTCAGGGACCACCACAGCAACAAGAAATGACTCGAAACTGTTGCCATAGACCCAAATCTGCACCAGAAGAACGTTCAACCAATTGTGCAAGCTAGAGAGAATACTAGAAAGCTTTGGCAAGTGATTACTGGTTTATAGTTCAATAAGCTTAATCAGAAGAAATGGTTTCTGGGTAGAAATACAAGAATCTGATGCTTTAAGATGAAATTTCACATACTGATGTTACAAGTGGGCATTGAGAGTAGGCATTTTCAAGGTTTTCCACTGCTACATATTCACCCTGAGAGAGCTTGAATATGTTCTTTTTCCTGTCAATGATCTTCATTGCTCCATTTGGCTGCCATTCTCCAATGTCACCTGCAAGTATATCTTAGATCATGCTTATGCTAGCATAACATTTGTGAGTAGCCAGCCAGCCACAGATGAGCTTCAGAAGCAGTTTTCTGTTCCTGAATAGCTCAAGAAGAAGTGTGAAAGATGTCTTTTACCTGTATGAAACCACCCATCAACAAGGACTTCATTTGTCAGATCTTCTCTCTTGTGGTAACCAGAGAATAAGGTGTTGCCCCTCAGACAAATCTCCCCTCTTGGAGTATCGGACAATGCATCATATCCCATCTCTGGCACTGACTCAACCCTTGCTTCAATGGTTGTCATAGGTACCCCAACAGTCCCAATCATAGGATACACATCTCCTATGGATGTAAAACACCCACCACAGCTTTCAGTGAGACCTACAAGAGCAGAAAAAAGTAAGTTTTCGAGTCCCAAAACAATGGGGAAGGTTTGAAGATACATTAAACTCGGGAACAACTGGACAAGGTCATTTAACTTCTCAGAACCATAAAGGACTAATCTAGCAATCCTGAGACAAAGAACCATAATGTTGTACATACCATATCCTTGTGATAAAGTGGAACAGGAAGTGACCCTCATGAACTCCTCCACATGCCTAGCTAAAGGTGCTGCACCTGATGTCATGATACGAACTCGACCTCCTAATGCTTGTTTTGTCTGTAAAAACCAACGCAGCTTAGATCCCAACAGAGGAAATTTTCGAGACGAGTTTTAATTGTGGAACCACAAACCTTTTCGAAGACGAGCTTATCAAAAAGGGGTGCTGCCTTTGCTTGTGGCAATCCCTTCTCAAGATTGCTCAACTTGCTGTTAGTAGCTTCTTGATTAGTGATGCTGTATGTTCTAAGAAGAAAGTGGATGATGAAGAAGAAAGTAGCATCTGGACTTACTAGTAATAAGCAAAATCGAAGAGTTTCTTCCTTATAATACCACCAGCTGAGATTTTACTCATTGTGCCTTCATTAACAGATCAATGGAGTCAAATTGTTTAGAATGAAAATGATCAGCACTATGTTCTTTAGAATTTTGTTGAAGGAATGCTGGATCATACCATTGTAGATACGATCAAAAACTCTTGGTACGCCACAGAATATACTTGGTTTCAACTCCTGAATGTCCTCAATCAAGTATCGAACATCCTGTAATTGTACTTAAGAGCAATAAAATCAGAAACAATAAATCAGAAGTACAGGAATCATCAGAAAGTTTGACGTTTGATCATTACCCCTCTCCAGAATCCTATTTTGGCTCCTTTATAGATGCAGTAGGTCTCTATAATTTGATCATATACATGGGCCAAAGGTAGGAAAGAAAAGTATGCATCATCTTCTCCAGCCTGTCACAAAGAAAACTTGGTGACAACTTTCTGGAAATTCAGAAGAAACCAAAAAAAGAACTTGATCTGTCCTTGGTACTTTACCGGTATGTCTGTCAGGAAAATTATTTGATCCACAGACAAAACTTCTGCTATGATAGCTTCATTTCTAAGAACAACACCTTTAGGTTCTCCTGTTGTTCCACTCGTATACATAATAGTGCAAATGTCAGTTTTTCTCTTTGGTGGTAGCTCACAATCCGAACTTCCCTGCAGAAAAATGCCATAGTAGGCTAAGTAACAGTCAAGTGGTTGAGTAGAAAAAATCATTCTCAAGATGTTACCATCTGAGAGAATTCATCCCATGAAAAGCAAGAAGCTCCCTGTTCCTCAGCATCCTTCTTTTGCTGGCTAGTAATGTTTCCAAAGCTAACAATAGCTAAACAGAATGGCAACACTATGTCACATTAAACCATCTATGAACTTTCCAAAATACACAAAAATTTGAGCCTTTTGACACCTACTCTTTAGATTGGACGAGCATTTTGGGAGGCAGGATAGGATCTGCACAAGAAATTTCCCACTTGTGTGAAACAACTGAGGCCTCAAGTCAAGTACTTTTAAGTGCCATAACCGAACGCAAAACGATACTTACTGCAGAGAGCTTGTTCTCTTGGACGAAAGCTATTGAAACTTCAGCATGATTGATGATGAACTCCACTGCATTAGGACCTGTTAAGGTTCAACCGAGTAAAGATGTACTAAGTTGTACCATTCCAAGTTCAAGTGTACCACATTGAGGATCAGGACAAGAGTAGCATACCAAGAGTGTCATAAAGTGGTACATAAGTTACGGCCTGGCTATTACAAGCCTGAGAAGAATGATTAGAAAAAA
>JANIMX020000380.1:11596-24272 GCA_024582655.2 Erythroxylum kunthianum | reverse complement strand
AATAATTTTTTCTAAGATTTTAAAATTATGTAATTCTTATAAAATTTATTAAATTACACTCAAGTCTATCTACGTATTTTATTTTTAAAAATATTTTTTTATATTATAATAATTAATTTAAATTGTCTAAGACTAAGTTTAAGTAATATTAACTTTAATAATCGTGAAATTTTAAGATATTATTTTTGTATAACTCCCAAAAAATTAAAACAATTGATTTTTTTTATTGGTAAGGAAACAGACAAAAATGAACAATGTATAGAGTTTAATGTGATTCACACACTTGGCTTGGATGGAGTGGAGCAGCGGACTGGTTGACTGCGACTTTCCCACATTTTTCTTAATTTTTTGTTATTTAATCTACCCAGAAAAAAAGATAAAAATTACATATAATAATAATAATAATAATAATTTTCAATTGTCCATTATTTTTTTACAATATTAAAATTAAAAATTCATATTATTTTGAATTTAAGGATTTGCCAGCCACAAGATATTACAAAATCTGAATCAACCATTGGAATGAACGACCGTGATTCGTTTTCACCACAGAACCGAATCGTGGCCGTTGAAAATAAATAGAAAAAATAATAACCATGGATGGAGCACGAGATTGGGTATATATCACACCATCACGATGCACACTCAGCTGGTGCTGCACACACGCTACACTTGCTTCTCCCTTTAACGTCCGCCTCTCACTCTCGCTCTAGAATCTGTTTTGTCCTTGCTCTTCTATCAATGGCTATCTCGCTACAGCTCTGCCGTGTCTCGCTTAGCGCAGACGTGTTCTCCTGTCAGAATCGCTCCGCTTTCTCCTGCCGGAAGCCTTTCTCCGTCCGATGCTCCAGCGGCGATGACGCGGCTTCGGCTTCGGTGGCTGTGGAGTCCGACTTCGACGCTAAGGTGTTCCGCCATAACTTGACTCGAAGCAAGAATTATAATCGGCGAGGGTTTGGACACAAAGAAGAGACTCTCGAGCTCATGAACCGCGAGTATACTAGTAAGTTTTTGTAGAATTTCATATAGTCATGGACTATGCTGTGTTATCTGGTGAATAGATAAGCTTGAGCTTAGAGTAATTTGTATATTGACCGCTCTCTGTTTTTTTTCCCCCGGGAAAATCAGGTGATGTTATAAAGACTTTGAAGGAAAATGGGAATGAGTATACATGGGGAAATGTTACGGTGAAGTTGGCTGAGGCTTATGGCTTTTGCTGGGGAGTAGAGAGAGCTGTTCAGATTGCTTATGAGGCCAGGAAACAGTTCCCAAACGAGAAGATTTGGATTACTAATGAGATCATTCACAACCCCACTGTTAACAAGGTCTGTGTATTTACAATCCAATCCTGTTCATTTAAATTTGAATGTGAAATCATGATTAGTTTTTGTTCCTTTCTAGTTATGATGATTTGTTGTAACAAATAATGAGCAAAGTCCCAGTCAAACTCATGATATGCTTTATCCGTATACAATTCGCTGCTTCTTGGCCTGTTTTGACACTTTCAATTGTATTTTTGGCGTTGATCACAGCGTTTAGAGGAGATGAATGTTGAAAACATCCCTGTTGATGAAGGGAAGAAGCATTTTGAGGTTGTAAACCAGGGTGATGTTGTGATTTTGCCTGCTTTTGGAGCTGCTGTGGATGAAATGTTGACTTTGAGCAACAAAAACGTACAAATCGTCGATACTACTTGTCCTTGGGTATCTAAGGTACAATCAGCTGATGCTATTAGTTAGCACTTTGAAGTCCCATTCCTTGAATTTAATTTCGATTGCATTTTTTTTATTGCACTTACTTTTAAAGCTTTTGTAAAGGTTTGGAATACTGTTGAGAAGCACAAGAAGGGAGAGTACACATCAATTATTCATGGTAAATATACTCATGAAGAAACCATAGCAACTGCCTCTTTTGCTGGAAAATACATCATTGTGAAGGATATGAAAGAGGTATGTTTGAAGAACTGTAGGTGTTGAACTTTTCAGTTTTACTTCTAGATCTGCAATCTGTAATGATTTCCTTTTTTGTACATGCTTGTGTGTGATTTCTTTACCCTAATGAAAAGGCAGATTGTCTTTTGGCATGATTTTGGTTTCTTAAGAGGTTTTTTATTTTGTGCAGGCAATGTATGTCTGTGATTACATTCTTGGAGGTGGACTTAATGGATCTAGCTCAACAAGAGAGGAGTTTCTAGAGGTAGAGCTTGCGATTATTCTTGATGTCAATCAATTGCTTTTGTTGTATGCCACAATTTATAAGTTAATTGTTGGCGTGCTTGCAGAAATTCAAAAATGCAATTTCTGAAGGGTTTGATCCAGATGTTGACCTGGTCAAAGTTGGCATTGCGAATCAAACTACAATGCTCAAGGGAGAAACAGAAGATATTGGTGAGTTAGATCATTATCATATGTAGTTCCACATATTTTCTAACAACTTACAGTTTGTGATGTTCATTTAAATATTGATGCATTTGTTTTACAGGGAAATTGGTGGAGAAGAGCATGATGCAAAAATATGGTGTGGAAAATGTTAATGAACACTTCATAAGCTTCAACACAATTTGTGATGCTACTCAAGTAAATTTTCTTCTCCAATCTTCTGAAAATTTTCTAGTTATTTTAGTATCTTTATTGTGATTTGCAAAATCTAGTTCAAATCAACAGCTTCTTGGGGGGTTTTGGTCAGAAACTACTTTCAGTTCTTTAAGCTCTTAATGACATGATAAATGGGATTGGATCCCATACCAGAAATTAGCTAGAGGAGCTGCTTCGTATTATAATTGCTGGAAGAACATTTTTTTAGTTCAGGGACCTCTATTGATTACAATGCTGAATTTGTATATTTAACAGGAGCGACAAGATGCAATGTTTCAGTTGGTGGAGGAAAAGGTGGATCTCATGTTGGTCGTTGGTGGTTGGAACTCGAGCAACACTTCACACCTTCAAGAAATTGCAGAGCTCAGAGGAATTCCTTCTTACTGGATTGACAGTGAGAAGAGAATAGGTCCAGGAAACAAGATAGCTTACAAGTTGAATGTAAGTGAAACTCGCAGTTGCCTTCGACGAGCGGAATCTTAGTTCTTAACCTCGTCCTTTATTTGGTATACATTAATTAATATATGTGCTTTCTCAATAGCATGGGGAGCTGGTTGAGAAGGAGAACTGGCTACCAGAAGGTCCCATTACTATTGGTGTAACATCCGGCGCCTCTACTCCAGACAAGGTAAATCACCTCTGTTTTGGACTTCTCAATGTGTTTGGATCACGCTCATCCCTTTTCCATACCCATTTTCCCTAAAATACTCTGCATTCCTTCTGAAATTTCAAATTCAACTCGAAAATAGCTTCATCTACTTAGCTGCCATATCTTGCTTTAGTGCTATTGTCTCAGTGATGAATCCTGAAAACTATTAAACTAAAAGTAGTATGTGTTGTTCAATCTTAATCAGGTTGTGGAGGATGCACTTATCAAGGTGTTCGACATCAAACGTGAAGAAGCATTACAACTAGCATAAATCTATTATGTATATATATATATATACACACAGAGATCTTCAAGAACTCCCACTTATATTATGCTCTGCTTGGTGTATGATCGACACAAAGACATAGATCATGCGATTTGTTTCCTTTAGACGAGGGAACCTGCACGATGTAATGTTGTACCTTGTCATGAACTTGGATTCAAAAAGCTAGTAATGTAGAGGTAGAGTTTGTAAGCAGGATTAATACCAAGTAATCCTAAGATTAGTGAGATGGAATAATTATGTTGTAGATTAATACCAAGTAATTATTTTTATGTGATTATTGGTATTCCCTTTGAGTAACATCATGTGGTTTTTGGTACTCCTAGTGAGCTAATGCGTAACATAACAATAACAACAAAATTAAGTAGAAATTTCGCTTGTGCGCGGAGTTTGGAAAGATTCAGTATTACGTAACTTTAATCCTAACTAATAGAGATGTTTTTAAATGATCCAAATAAAGACCAGAAGAAAAGAAGAAAAAAAAAGTTTTAGTTGAATAAAAGTAAATAGATAATACATAATCAAAAGAAATCTCTCCTCTTTTGACAAAGATGACTGAAAGTATGCAGAGAGACTGAAGAATAAAAGATATATACTTCTCTTTTAGTTTCAATTTTTTATTTTTAATAATTTTTAGTTTTTCTGAAATATTTCTTCTTTTATACTTCAGCTAAAAAATAATAATAAAATATACGTAACATAAATATTAGATGTGGGTTAATTAAATGTTATTTACATTACGATTTAATTTAGCTCTTAAATTTGAATTGAATTAGTTAAATTTGATTTAAATTAATATTTTTACAAAATAATAAATTAATTAAAATTTAATTGATTTGAGTTGGTTTATTGTATTAAACCAACTTAATATGATAAGATGATTGAAACTATGCCGAGAGATTGAAGGTAAAAGATATATACTTCTCTTTTAATTTTAAAAAAAATGCAGATGATTTTTTATTTTTTTATTTTTTGGGAAAATTTTCTTTTATATTTCGGTTAAAAAATAGTGATGACACATTCGCAATATAAACATTAGTCATAGACCAATCAAATATTATTTACATGACGATTTAGTCTAACTTTTAAATTTGAATTGAACTACTTAATTTTATTCGAATTTAATTGTTTCAAGTTAATTTTAAAAGTTAAATTGGTTTATTATATTAATGATATTTAATTAGTTTACATCCGATGTTCATATTATGTATGTTTCATCATTTTTTAACTGAAATTTAAGAGAATATATTTTTTAAATAATTAAAATTTTTAAAGAACATAATTTTTTAAAAATTAATTAAGTTACATGAGAGGTTTATGTTTTTTACCCAAAAATTGAAAATATCTTTAGAGATGAGCTAAAGCTCCAATACTTATATTGCTATCTCTTTATATTATAGCAATAATGTATCCCAATTTTATGCATGCACCAAAAACAAACTCAAAAGTCTTATTCTAGACCAAGAAAACAGAGCAAAAGATTAGAACTTTATTAAAAACAAACAAGTCTTGCTCTCTGCTGTACCAGAAAGTCTAAATTTTTGTAGAGAAACTTGACCAAGATCCATTGAACAATATCATATAGTAAAATTCAAGGGAATGCAATTTTTACACTTTGGTATAACTTTGTATAATGGAGAAAAGATAACAACTTTGGTACTTCCTGGCAGCACCATCCAACTTGTTGTGTCCACTTTTGGAGTTGCTGATGATACAATCATTCTTTTATCTAAATGGTGTATTATATCTTGAACTATGGTTATGTGAAAAGACCAAAACTGTAACGAAGAGTTAAGTATTAATGGCGGGTTCTGATGAGCTTTGCTGGGGCATTGGAGAGCCTCCCCAATCTCTTACACGTGACTCAGCTCTCAAAGCCTGCAATTCCAGGAGTTTGTGTTAATCCTACATCCAGTAAATGACTAGCAAATGAACACATTTCCTAGTTTGCTATAACTTACTTCTTTCTGCCAATTTGCACGATGAACAATAAAAATTAAGATGATTGTTTCCAGCACACAACCAATCAGCATTCCTGACCATATGCCCTTCACCTCAAGATCAAACTTGTAACCGAACAGGCCGCCGAGAGGAAGTCCGATGACGTAGTAACAGATAGAGTTGATGAGAGCAACTGAAAATTGCCAGCCTGCACCTACTGCCACCCCTGTGGAGATGAACATAATGTTAGTCAATTACTTGCAGCTTATATGACCAAATGCAAATAAAGATTTGCCTTTGATAATCCATTCGATTGGAGAAATCACAGACAAGAGACAGTTAATGGATATCAGTAGTTATTGCAGTTGATAGTGTGAGTTGAAATATAGTTGCTAGTTACCATGGAGCACAAGTTGGATGCTATTGATTAAGATTACTGCTGCCAGAAAGTATCCAAGCTTTGATGCCTCCTCCATTATCTCCTGTTTCCCAGTGAACAGCTTTGGAAATTCATTCTTTGTTGCCAGAAGCACAATTGTGAATATGACTCCCAGGATCAGAGAAGTAACAGCAGTCACAATGGTTGAAAACTTTGCGGCTTTCGGATTTCCGGCACCAAGCTCATTTGATACCCGCACACTGTAGACAAATGGGTTGCATTCTGTTTTTTAGTCATCCTGTATTCTCATTCAATTACTAATTTTCTGTTCCTAAAATAATTTAATTGTTCAAGATCAATGACCAACCTTATTGCTGCATTGAAACCTAAAGAAATCATCAAAGTCCATAGTTGAAAATTCATGCTGCCATTATGAAGAAATATAAGATGAAAAATGCAAGTTAGAATCTGAGAATATGGTTTTAAGATTTCATGATTGTGAAGCAGGAACAATTATCTTACCAGATGGAAATGGAGTCCACTGCAATTTCTGGATTCTTTAACCATCCAACCATGAGAATAACTGCTGTATAGTACCATAGCTCCAAGCTGTTACCAAGACAAGTGAAATTGTGAACTCCTGAATATGGATGCTGTGAATGTAAAAAGTTCAAACACTTACCATAACATTATTGCCGATGAAAGCGAGAGCTTTACAAAACCACCTAACGACTTGAAAGCTGCAAAGGAAAACCCAGTCCAGGCATCTGGGAAAAATCCAGAGACAACATACACCATCTGAGCCAAAACCAGTAGCCACCATGAGATGTTCTCTGCAATGGCAGCACCAAGTAGGCCACAATCCAACTTTATGACTAGCACCCAATTTGCCAGCACATGAAAACCAAGGGTTACAATGGAAATGACAGTCATAACCCATACTTTGCTTTGTGCCTGTAGAAACTTTTGTATGGGGAAGTTTACAGCATAAGCAAACAACTGAGGAAGTACCCATCTGCAGAACTTTCCAGCAACCTCTGACATCCTTTTGTCTTGATGAAAGAGCTTCAGTATTGGCGATGCGAAAACATAAAAAGGTGTTAACACCAAAGCTGTGACACCAGTAATGATCCATGATCTTTGCATGTAGATTCCTAGCAGGTTCAGTTGTCCAGCACCAACTGCTTGACCACATAATGTCTCTAGAGCACTTCCCATTCCTAGCTAATAAAAGGATCCAATGTGCAGTAGATAGTTCAGTGACTTGTGAGAAATGATAACTCAAGCTACACAAGAAAATGGCAGTTGCAGGTAAGAAACTTCATTAACAATGGAACATTTGCCTTAACCTTTTAAGAGAAAACATTCACAGTAGCAACATATGATTAGCAAGTAACAAAAACCAAATAAGATGGCTACTTACCATGATCCCAAATGCAAATCCTTCAATTACATTCTGAACCACAGAGACAGCAGCAAACTCTACATCTCCTATATGGCCAGCAAAGGAAGCTGTCACGAAGGCTATTGAGAATTGTGATACTGATGTCAATATAGCAGGTGCTGCTATTTCCCACATCTTCTTAGATTCATCCCATGTTCTTTCTGCGAGTTTTCGTCCACTCACAAACTCAGTCTCCCACATTTCTATTTCAAAATTTTGTTTTGAGATTGAAGATGTTTTTTAGACGACCCTCCTTCTGTTTCTTCAATCGTACACGATCTTCACCAATTATACTGATAGGCTATGCCCCTTTTTCTCTGCATATGTAATGCATACGTTAGTTATTCACATAGCGGACTCCCTACCTGACAATGTTCATTCTACATAGAAGACTTTCCTCCATGCAAGTTTCAATTTTAATACAGGTGACATGCAGAAAAAAGAGAGGAATGTGATTAGACTTCAAAACAAATGCAGCTCTTACCAGAAGTAGGTGTTGTTATTGACTTGGATTGATTAATAAACCAAATCTTATATATGATTCACAGAGTCAACAATCAGAAGAAATTTTGCGGCCAAACCCACCAAATTCTTACATTAATCAATATTTTTTATTGTTGTCAAAATCCCATTTAAGTTGGTGCTTGAAGAATCAACAGGTGACCCTCTTGAATGTAGGATCAAGAGGTCACACTATTGAAACTCCATCAGCTTATTGCCTGATCTTGTTCTTGTAGAGAATAGACATACCAGTTGCAGAATTCTAATCGTAGACACAGAGGAGTGAACTTTTCTTTAAAGAAGCGAACCGTATCTTCCTTCCAGAGTTCAGACTCCTCCACCTCAACCACCACCACTACAAGGCTTTGAGTGAATTAGAAGATGTATCAGAAAAGATCAATTCTTAGATCTCTCCCGTCATTTATGCTCTAACCCTTTTCTCACATGCATCAAACAAACTTATTAAAGCAAACCCGTTTCCTGTTTGTGTCTTTCCTCTGATTATTTGACCTCTGTCACTATCAAAGAGTTGTCATGTAGGTTTTCGTTACAAGTTCTTTCCACCAACCTCTTGAAGTGCGCCAGAAGATACTTAATAGTTTCGATTACAAATACAATGAGTACAGTCCCATTAGATTGCATTTTCCATTTTCATTTTCACAATCAGTGGATTTGGACCGTCCAGATGTTGTTTCCAGGTTTCTTCTCATGCAAAACATAAAAAAAAAAACTATAATCGATATAGAAAATAATGATTTTTTAATTATTTTTCTTTTCAACGCTGTGGACTAGAATCTGGCTGGCTGGTAATTAGCTAATTCTTGACAATGAACACGTGAAGATGATGAAGGCAGTCAAAAGCGTCTGCAAGCACATCCAATTTCTCATATCAACTTGCTTTTCTCCGATTAAAAAATTCATTTCATTCTGTAAATTTTACCGTAATTAATCAGTTAATTTTTATTAATTAATAAATTCTTATAAATAATAACAATATCTTTTAATTATATTTAATATTTAGTCGATTTTACGATGAACTATCGGTCTAATTTTTAAAAGATTGACTTCAAGAATCCAACCCCTTACCAACCCCAGACTGACAATCATTTCAAATCCAAGGGAATTTCAAATTTGATACGAATCATCTTCAACATCAAACAGTTATTGGGGTCAGACTTGGTTAGGTGAGAGTTGAAAAAAGAGTAATAAAAAAAATCCTGAGGGCTGTTCTTATTATAAGCAGACAAAAAATGAGTTTGACTTTGTGGTTATGAATGGGGACATGAAAAAGAAAGAGGTTTTCAATGGATTAGAGAAAGAAACAGTACAGGAGGAAGAGGAAGGAAGAAGCCATCGTGTTCAAAGATGTTAGGTTAACTTATCAAACCTTGACTAACTACAGCTAAATCAGAATATTCTCTGCTATCTGCTTATATTATATATATCAGAACCCTTTTTCTGCAAAATACAGTAGGTGGTGTATTAAGAAGAATAATAATAATAATAAAAGATTGTATCTAGATTTCCTTGTAAGTTCAACTTGAATATTTTTTTTATCAGAATGAACTTTGAACTTATGGACATTAAAAAATATATGTGGGTCAATTTTAACAAATTATAATTTTTTATTGAAGTTGAATTTTAGAATCTAAAATATATTTTTAAAAAAATACTGATTTAAGTGTAAACTGATTATCAACTCAATTTTTTATTTATTTTTATTTTTTTAAAACCAAACCTGTTTAACCGGTTTGATAGTAAAAATCTTAAATCGGTTAACTTTTTGATTCAGTTTTTAACTTTTTGGTTTGATTTAGTTTAATATTTTTTTATTAAAACCGATCATTTTATTAATTAATCAGTCACTTCTTTATAAACTAAAAAAAAATTATAAATCGGTTTGGCTAGTTTAACAGTAAAAACCTTAAACTGACTAACTTTATAGTTCGATTTTTAACTTTCTGATTTGATTTAGTTTAATAATATTTATTGTTAAAAACCAGTCATTTTATGCATTAATCGTACATTTTTTATAAACTAATCAATTTTTATAAACCAAATAAACTAATTAATTTTTATTTAACATTCTCATTTTTTAATTAAACTTTAAATTTTTTGATATGTAAGAATATTGTTCTTCAATCATTTTCAAATTCTTTAATTTTTTTAATCTTTAATCGATTTCATGACAGTTTAATACTTGTTTAATCTTTTCAACTTTAAACCTCTTGTCTTATCGGTTTAAATTTCCCGTTCGGTTTTGAAAACATTGCGATTAACTTTTATTTAAAATTCTCATTTTAAAATTAAACTTTAAATTTTTCGATAGATAAGGATATTTTTCTTCAATAATCTTTCAAATTCTTTAATTTTATTCATTTTAACCAGTTTTATGATCGTTGATTAAACCTTTTAAACTTTAAACCTCTTGTCTTATCGGTTTAACTTTTGATCCGATTTTTTTTTATTTTAGTTGCTAATTTTTTTTATTTTTAAAATTCGTTTTCTGTTTTATTAGAATTCTAATTTATTATTTTATAATGTTTTTAGAATTTATGAAAGTATTTAAACATTTATAATTTTGTTGTATAAAATTAAATAAAGAATATTCATTTTTTACGTTTCAACATTAATCAAAACTATTAAGTTTAGATCCACTTAGCAGTACAAGGCTTATAATTAACTTTTTTAAGTTTTGGGCCTATCAAGTATATAGGGTCCAGATCCCACTAGAGCAAAATCAAATGGCCATACATCATAGCTTCATGAGTTCAAAATAAATTTATGACATTTATTATTTTGTTAACTCCAAAAAAAATTTCCTTTTAAATTTTAAAATTTTAAGTTAAACTTTAATATTTTATAGGATATAAAAAATATATTTAGTTGATAAAAATCTTTAATTTTATTAACTATTATTTAACTACTCCAAAATATTATAATTATGCTATAATAATTGGGAGTAATTAAATAATATTTCTTTACTATAAAATATTTATAATGCTATAAATATTTTATAGCATATAAAAATATTTAAATCTTCTTCTTCCACTAGTATTAATGCGGAGTCCTAATAGTGCTGACCAAATTCACTATCAAGCTGCTCTCTAGTGCTGTTTTAAATTAAAGTATAGAAGTATATGACTTCACTTCACAATATAAATTTATATTTCCATTCCTTTTTTAGTTAGTAAATATATGAATTTTGACAAACAATAAATATTTTTTTAAGTAAAAGACATATTCTTCTATATAGTTTAATTTTTTTTATAATTTTCAAATTTTCAGAAAAATATTTTTATTAGACTTTGGTTAAAAAAATAACGATAAAACACACGCAGTATAAATATTATATGTGAACTAATCAAATGTTATTAATTTAGAAACACTTTTAAATATGACTTATATTAATCAAATTAAATTTAAATTAATAATTTAAAATAGTTATAATAAATTATTAATTTGATTCAAATTTAATTATTTAGAATTTAAGAGTTAACTTGAATAATCACACAAACAATATTTGATTAATTCGCATATAATGTCTATATTACACGTGTTTCATAATTATTTTAAACTGAAATATAATAAATATAATAGAGGGAATTTAAAACAACAACAACAACAACACTCAGTAAAAATCTCGTTATTAATAGTACTTATGGGGAGACCTTAATAGTATGCAGCCTTATCAATAACTAGTAGAGAGATTGTTTCCAAATGACCTACATAAAACATAAATAGAGAAAGAGAGAGAGAAAATCCATTTATGAGACTTCCGAGAATTTATTTATATAAGCTCATTTATCTAAATCTTAGTATGCCATAATTTTCTATTGCGGGGTTATGTCTTCGGTAAATTCTAACGCTGTCATATTATTCTTGATCATCTCACTCCAATTCTTCTTAGGTCTCAATTTTTTTTCTCTTACAGTCTCTGAGTACTACCTTCTCGCATCTTCTTACTGGAGCTTTTGAGTGTCTCCTCTTAATACGACTAAACCACCTAAGCCTTGTCTCCTTAATTATTTACTAATATTAGATACTTTTACTCTATTCCTTACAATCACATTCATGACCTTATCTATTATGGTAAGATTGCATATCTAAATGTGCACTCTCGTTTTTGTCACCGTTAGTTTATGACTATGCACTTGTTTAATGAGCCAACACTATGCTCCATAGAGTATGGCTGGTCTAATCGTTGAACGATAAAATTTACTTTTAAGCTTTAATGATATATTATTGTCACACAAGACTCTTGATGCACTTCTTCATTTAAGCCATCGTGTTTTGATCTAGTGAACTATGTTTTCATCAATTTCTCCATTGTTCTGAATGATTGATCCTAGATATTCAAAACTCTTCTTTTATGGTATAACTTCCGAACCAATCTTTACCTCAATATTGGTAACTACTTTTTGTCCCGAAAAGTTACACTCCATATATTCTGTTTTAGTCTTATTCAATCTAAAACTCTTTGACTCTAACGTTTTCCTCTAAAGTTTCAGTTTGACATTAACCATATCTTTTGTTTTATCCACTAAAACAATGTCATCAGTAAGCAACATACAGCAAGATACATCATTCCCTTGGATATTCTTAATAAGTTCATCCATTACTATTACGAATAAAAAGAGACTTAAATACGAGTCTTAACGTAGCTCAATATCTACAAAAAATTGCTATGTATCTCCTTCTATTGTCCTAACTCTTATTTTTAAACCTTCATACATATTTCTAATTATTTGTATATAAGTCATAAGTACCCGCTTAATTTCTAAACACCTTCACATTATTTCACTTAGTACCCTATTATACGCTTTCTTTAAGTCAATAAGTACTATATATAATTTCACTGTCTTTTTCTATAGAACTCCGTTAA
>JANIMX020000377.1:25395-41238 GCA_024582655.2 Erythroxylum kunthianum | reverse complement strand
TTTCGGAACCTCTTACTCCCAGACGACTGTCCTCTACTGGACCCACGTCTCTGGGCTCTCTCCCTCTGAAATGTCTCCTGCTCCTCAATCCGCAGGGCAGCCTGTACCAACTGATGATAACTAATCTGATGTGTAGTGGTCGTCGCCGCCAAGTAACCCTTAATCTCAAAATTGAGACCCAACTCAAATTGGCGACTCTTGAAGTCCTCAGTAATCAGTGACGTCGGTGCATACTTGCTGAGCCTATCAAAATTAATTTATTATTTCTAATAATTATATAATAATAACTTATAAATGCAATATAACTCGTAATTTTGAATTTTGATTCTATGAAATCATTGTCCAAAACAAGATGCATATTGATCATTTGGTGTAGTTTAGATGTGCAAAAGGTTTGTGATATAAATTAATTATTTTCGGAGAAAAAGAAAAAATGATAATGAATTATGGAAGTCTTCTTCCACAGTCGGAACTTAGGAATTCCAAAAGTAATATGAGAAAAAATGTTAGATGAATTGGAAGTCTTCATCCATCCTAGTCGGAACTTAGAATCTTCAAAGTAACATGTATCGAGCCTACGTTGAATTATTTAGTTTCCGCTATAATAAGAATTCAAGAACACGAGAGTTGATTAAAAATAGATGAGTTCAGTCTAGTGTCGTCACGAGTACGTTAATAAGAAATGGAAGTCGTTACCTTTCAAATAAGGAATTATTGACTTTGGAAGAGAATTAATAATTTAAAAGTAGTTAACTAATAATTAATTAATAATTTTTATAGTTTATATCTTTTATCTCTTTTTTAATATGATATTATATTTTTAAATTATATTTTTTACTTAGATATATCATTTTAAATTATAAATACCTTAATAAGTGTTTTATAAAGATGTTATCATGCTTCTTTTTGAATGGTGTTTGTCCCGGTCATAAAAGACAAATAATATAGTCCAAAAACTAATATTTATGAACAAATTCATAAAGCATGAACATGACAATTAATCTCAACAAAAAAATATAACAAGATGATGTACAATAATAATGAATTAAGGAATTTTGTCACCCAATATTTTTCATTTTGATATGTATGGTTTGGAGGAATAGAAGATTGACTCGCTGCAATAAATTTTACAAAGCATGTCTAAGTTAATGATGTTAGCTTGCCCAAGTTGAGATTTAATGAGAGAGAACATTTGTTTCATCATTTCTTTAAATCTACTTTATCTTGTTCTAGTTGCCTTTTCATTTCCAAGTGTTTATCTTTCTCTTGTAATTCCTTTCTCATTCTCTCCTTTTCATCTTTTACTTTTAGGTTCTTCTCTTCTTCCTATGCATTCTTGATGGACTGCAAATACTCATTAGCAACTTTGTACAAGGCTTCACTCGCCATATTATTTTCTTTCATGCTAGATGCTTTCACACCCCTTCTCATATCAACCACAACTTCATCAAGCTTTTTACTATCATTTTCCTTTCACACTTCTTTAATGCGAGCCTACAAAAGAAAATTTGCAATCACACTAATGAATGCAAGCACCATATACTTTTTAGCACTAAAGAATGGAGTTTTATCCTCTCTTTCATTTTGTTATCCATGGGAACAATTGTTAATTATAATTTATAAATTCAAGTAGTTTCTTGATAGACTATAACTAATTGAGAACTTACCAACTTGACATAAATACTTGCAAAACTCTTAGGACCAATTGTGTGGGTTTCAGTTTGTTGTTTTCTATTTTGAAAATTTGTTTCAGTAATTTGCTACACATTAAAGCTTCATATTAATTAGATATCATGTAACTAATTTATAAAAGTACTAATAATTATCATACCTTCACATCTGAGTGGTTCCAATAAGAAACGAGCTCCTCAAAGACTTCTTTGCTTATGTAGTTGGGACGATTGACCATTCTTTCTGCATCTGTCGTATACTATTTGGAATATTTTCATTTCACTATAGACTTATAACTTCTCCATGCATCTCCAACAATTTTCAAAGTTCATTCTTTACCTTCTAATGACAGAATATACTTCTACAATGTAATAAATGTTCATAATTAAAATTGAAAGGAGCATTAAGATAATGATTTCTTACATTAATCTAAAACCCAAACCTTATTGCGTTGTCATGTTCCCTAAGAATGAATATATGTTGATGATTTAAGAGAAATATGACATCAGATGAATCCGATAAACCCTAAATGATCAATCGGGAAAGTTAAGAAAATAGGATTTGGATAGAATTTCATAAATTGGAGAAAAGACGAATTTAATGAATTCAAATGGACTTGTAAGGCGTTCCAATGGAATCGCATCGTCCAAATTATTAAAATAGGGTTTTGGAATTTTTTTTGAAAATGAGACCCGGTTAGACCAACGCCAGTATTACCGGGCCAAACCCGTAATGTATATGTGTATCACCATACGTAAGATTATACATGTACATAGGTATGTATCATGTATTTATACATATGACACAAGTGAAAAGTGTAAGCTAATAAGATGATTTGATAAAGCAAGCATTAATTGCCTTGTAAGAGAGTAGATGAAAGTATTAAATGCTAGTATTAATTAAAACAATACCAAAAAATCATCATCTTCTTTCTTCTTCCTTGGTGTTTTTGGCTGAAGCAAACAAGAAGCAAGACAAGCTTCTTCTCTCTTCCTTTAGGCATTTTCGGTAGACACAAATACAACACCAAAAGAAGACAACACAACACTTCTCTCTTCTCTCATTTGTGCATTTTGGTGGAGACACAAATCAAGAAGCAAGCAAGGTCTTCATCTTCACTCCCCTTCTCTCCACTATTTCGGCTAAGCATGTAAGGGTGTGAGGTAGGTTTTTCTCTTCCATTTTGTAGGATAAGCAAGAAGCAAAAAGGTTGGGTCTTTGTTTCATCACCACTCATACATATCCCTTTCCTTTCACCCAAGGTTAGGTTGTTTTCATTTTCAACCTTGGAGCTTAGCCAACAACCAAGGTGACAAAGTGTAAAAGTAAGGTTAGTCATCTTCTCTCCCATGTAAAATGATTTCAATGTATGATGTTGTTGGTGGTTGAAATTAAATGAATGGATGAAGGTAAACACATGCTTAGGATTATGATTTTAAGACATAGTTGAATTGTATGTTGGTTGCATGATTTGGAAAATTTAGGGGAAATGTTGGTTTAGGATTTGTTGATGTTGAATTAGGGAAATTTCATGTTTAGTGGAGATGAGAAGTTGATTGGGCGTGTGGATGCATGTATAATGGGAGAAGAAAATAGAGTAAACTCTCAGAATTGGCTCTCCACGATCGTGGAGAAATCAGTAGGAGTTCCCCACAATGTTTGAGGAAGGGGGCAGAAAATTCTCTGTCGAATGTCTCCACGATCGTGGAGTTTTGGCTTGGGTTTCCCCACGATCGTGGGCATTTTATGTTCGACCTTCCATGTTCGTGGAGGTTGAAACATAACCCAATCCTCATTCTCTTTTCTCTTGGATCACTTCCAAATGTCTCTACCCTTCATACCTACACCAAAATGAAAAATTATGACCCCAAGTTAAGGCATGTGGAATGGTGGGGTTTGGTTCAAATGATGGGAATTGAGACTAAGTTATGAAGAGGTGTTATGTTATGGATCATTGGTTAAGTTAATTGCCATAAGAACTAAAGCAAGAGAAAATAAAAACTTATGATTTTTATGTTATGTTATAGGAAATCGTTCATAAGTCCCGGGAAGTGAAGTACCATACGCATAAAAGAGTTGACGCTAAAATGACAACGGTGAGTGTCCTTTTAAGCATTGTTATTATATGCATTAATGTTATGATAAGATGTTAAATAAGTTTTCAAATACATGAAGTAGTGGAATGTATAATATGTTAGTTTGAAAAATAGTACGCTTTCATCTCTCATGCTTTGAAAAGTTATGTGGATTGGCTAGGAAGACCAATCTTAACAAGTTGTGATTTTATGTAAATTTAGTATAAACCACTTGATTTTTTTTTTATGAAACTATGTTTATGTGATATAAAATGGATATGGGATTTTTGGTGTCTAGTGCATAGCCGCTCAATGATAAGCCTGAAATATAGGGTGTTATCATAGCGAAGGCACTGACATCGGGATAACCGCCCTGCCAATTCGTTTGGTACAATACGAAAGTGTTGTGACCACAGTTATGCTATGTGGAGGCAGGTCCTTATGCTACATGATTTTATTTCACCTATGGTATGCCAAGAGGATATATGCTTATTCTATACCGATCAGTAGAGTACGTCTTAGTGTGTATGGTAGTGTCGGGGCATCTGTCACGGTATGCTACCTGATTTTATTTCATCATTAGTAGGAAAGTAACAGAAAGACAGAAAACGAAAGAAGGAAACATCCCTCATCACATGCAATTTATCACATGTACACACTTTTAATCACATGACTCACATGCGTAATGTGTTTTGTATGTTCTTAAATAGTGAATTAAGGGGTTTGAGGTCTTATTTAGGGTTTCTCCATGTCAAATTTTTCCAAAATTGCCCTTAAAACGTTATTAGACGAAAAATCTCACACTTGGGTGCCTCTGTCATAATTGTGACCTTATAAATTTTGGGTATCTACACAATCGTGGCATGGTGTCATGATCATGACTGAAAATTTAAGATTGTCTAAATTTTATTCTTAATCGAACAGACTGTCACATATATGTCTGGACAGTAACAAATTAACAATGAATCGTTAGAATTGTTCTAGAACAATGCACTACGAATCTGGTAGATGTAGATTTGTCTGGAATGTAATACGCCAATAGACAATATTAAGAATGCAGAATTATAAGACGACAGGAACACAATATTTTGAGCTTAACGTGGGAAAAACCCCAATAGGAAAAACCCACGTATCCGCACCCTGCGGACAAAAATCAAGCACTATATAAGAAAATAGTTTAAACATATCAATCTAAACTACAGGATAAATCTACGCATAGACTTATCAAACATCCAAGAAATAGATCACTCTCTGATCCTTCTATGGCATGTAATATGAGCTGGCGTCCCACCACTCTTCAGTAGGTTTCTTTGAATCTGTAATACTTATCAGCAACCTCGAACTCCTGTTCGAATACGATTCAAACCTCCCGTTGAAAGTATTTTCTTCTCAAAGTGAATGATTTCTCCTCTCGGAGAACCGAAGTTGTAATAATGTAGAATCCATCTATATTTAGCACTACACAAAGTTTTGGTTTCTAAAAACTTTGTTAAGAAAATGTCTCATTTTCTTCTATTTAAAAGCAATCGAATTCCTTATCCATCAAGAATCCTTTTTGCATAAAATCTCTATTATTTGAAAATTCAATTAAAGATAATTAGAGATAATGGTAAGATAAGCATAAATCTTTTCATGAGATAAGATCTTCTTTAAATATACCATTTGAATTGATGATCTTGACTTACTAAGAATCAAGATATTTGGCTATCTTAAGAAAGAGATCTTACCATATGTAGAAATAAATCAAAGATCTTTAGAGATAAATCAAAGATCTTACTATTTAAATGAATAGTCATATCAATCATCAAGAAACTTAACATATTCACAGGATTTCGAGATATAAGATATATTTACGAAAAATAGGAAATGCCAATAATTATTAAGATAACACATGGTAATTTAAGCCATTGAGTGGTGGGGTTACCAGCACAAGTGTTGGGTTTTCATTTGAGTGGAAATGGTATAGGTTCTTTTCTTGGATAACGGAAAGTATTTCCATTTTAACTGGATCGATTGTATCTCAGCCTTTCTTATGGTTCTGATACCATGTTACAGTTTTGAGTTATTTAGTGTTTGTGGGTTGAAAGACGAGAGGAAAGTGACGAGGAAGCAATGATACTTCATTGTCTTGATTATTTATGTACATACGGACTGGCAAATTTATACACCAAGCCGTTGTGAAAAATAAGAGAAAGTGAGCACGCTGGAAAACAACACAACGAAGCAACCACCTCATCGTAACAAACTATGTACAACTAATAATTGGAGAGAAAGAAAACAAAATTATCCCGCGTCAATTAGCTTCGCATGATGTGGACGTTGGGAGGCTGGAACTTTGAGCCACGGACTAGGCCTAGCAAGTATTTCCTTGGGTTCAGTATCCATCTCTAAAACAGGCGCAACAACGGATGCCGTCTGGGTTTGCTCATTATGCTTCTTCACGCCCCCTGCAAGCTGGAAGGTACAGATTGTACGTTCCAAACTTGGTGACGAGCTGTTGAAAATGCATGGCAAGATAAACCTTCGTGAAAAAGTCTGCAAGTTGGCGTGTTGAACTGACATGCATAGCCTTGAGAAGTCAAGTAGTTATCTTTTCACGTTAGATGTGGCAATCAATCTCCACATGTTTGGTTCGTTCATAGAATATCGGATTTTCAGCAATAAAACTATTGCTAAATACATTTATGCAAGATATTGAATTTACTATTAGATTGATGCAATGGTACCAAATCAAATAATTTAAATTAAATAAAAAATAAAAAATATCCGAGTGTGTTCATATTTTTATGTATATATTTGTTGCAACTTATTAAGAAACTCTTGTTTTACGGTCCCGATGAATCGGAGATATATATATATACCACTTTTGAGAAGCTTGTAGCTCGTGATTGAATTTCCTGTCACATACGTAGACACTTGGCTATACCAATTTCGGAAGTTGCAACGCATTATCGATAGAGTTATCACATATGAAACTCTCAAGCTTCAAGTTAAATTATCTTATCTGGCTACATTTCAAATTTATCATTTGTCTGGTTGCCATCTGAAAACATAGAATTAATTAAAATAAATATGGAAGTGCATAAGGTCTTATAATTTGAAGCCAAAAGAGTTCTTGTTTTGGTATAGGATTATATAGTTCATTTATTTGCATTATTTTATAATCCCAATAAAAACGAAATTGCTTTTTTGAAGCTGTATTATATAATTCATTAAGATACGTAATCTCATTAGACAACGCTTCTTCGTGAGACGTCACCATCATACAGAACCTGATATGGAAGTTTATAGCCGAAAGAAGTCCGAGACAATTTTATGGATATGAATGTGTCGCTGGCAAGCCGCAAGACCAGAAAACCATAGCTTGCCAATTTAATGGGACTGTAACGCAGTATAACTATATATACTCAACAAAACTTAAAGATTAAACACATAAGCGATCAACAAATACACGTAAATGGTTCTCTCAAAGTTTTACAGCACGTTTTATCTGGTTTCATTCGCCATCGTTCTCCAAACTGTTATTGGAGGTGACCCACTCCACCATGTTTGTTCATTGTCCAAGTACAGTAGTGTCAAGAGTGGCAATGAACTTGTTCGATCTAATTTGGAGAAGCTCGTTACGTCGTTATCACAGTCTACCCCTCCTGCAGGTTTTAGTCGATATTCAATCGGCAAAAACTCAGACCAAATACACGGTCTTGCACTTTGCAAAGGGGATGTCAAACTGCAAAACATAAGTTGAGCAAGCAGGAAATGAGATCCGCAAACTCTGTCCATCTCAAAAGACTGCAGTTATTTGGTAAGATAATTGTATGCTCAAGTACTCGAAGGACTTTTTCGGCCATGTCGACATGAAAAATCGTTACCGTCGGTGCAATTGGAGTATGGAATTGGTAATACACAGTGTAGCAAAGCAAAAGCTCATTCACAAGCTTCTAAAAAATGTTGAGAAGGCCCCAAACCTATACGCAATAGAAGATGTCAAGAAAGGAGTAACAAAGAGGGCAGGAAGGTTTTATGGGATGGCTCAGTGCACTAGGGATCTTTCAGTTTCTAAATGCAAGAGGTGCCTCTGGAGACTGTATAACATGTTGGATTCTCCTATAAATTTTGGACACATATTAATTAAGTTTTTGGTTTTAAATTAAATTATCGATTACGTGACATAATTTGATCCTGGATAAGATAATAAAGTGGCCCAATAAATGATCTAAATCAATGGGTAGAAGTCCGGGTTGAAAATGAGTCCCTTTCAATGTGGACCGGACCCCGTGGAGCTTGTGATGGGAAAGCCCCATAAAGAAGCTATATATATAAGGTTAAGGTCTCCTACAGTTACGGTTATCATTCGTAACATACGGTACTCTAACCCATTCGGAGTGTTACGTTGCCGGAAACTATAGAAAGACCTTAATCCCGTTGCCGTGGTCAATTCTCCCTTCAGCTACGAGGAGATCCGGGATCGTTTCGAGCCCCGAACCAGTGTCCGAAAAACCGGAATGAAACCGAAATCAGGTATTCCGTATTTCTCCGTTTATTTTCCGTTCACGTCGCGTCCTGGGCATGTAATAAGGTTTATTCTACATGTTTACATTTCATACTACATACTCATCATATTTTACTTTTCTCAAATTAAATTGAATTTGATTACGTGTTGCCATTAATTAATTAGTGCATGGTTATATAATTTAATAAAAGAAATCGTAAAACTTAATTGTCTCCAAAAAAATGTTTCAACGAAGATGAATCTGGAACATATGAACACTAATTTGGTGTCCTAAATTACAAGGCAAGGCAAGTTAGAGTCATTTAGGGTTATGATTATAATATAAATACAAAAGTTGTGGATGACAACGCTATAGAATGGGGTATGGAGGAATAAAGGAAGCAAATTGGGACCATTCAATTCTTAGAATTTGGCACATCCTACTCATTTTCTTAAACCTTTGTCCTCCTTCACATATATGAAAAGCAGTTAACTCTGTCTCTTTTAAAAAATTCAAAATAATTTAAATCTTAATTAATCTTTATTTACATATTTACTCACCAGCGAGGTGCACAAGATTTCTATTAAGTTGTTGTCGTTGTTGTTAGATATTTATTACCACCAGATCTCTTTCTTTCTTTATTTCCTTCAAGCCTTTTTCAAATGGACAACAGCAGTTTGCTTTTATTTTTCACCTTGGGGTTGTACAAATGAAATCATCAGGGGACCACTTAGGTTTCCTACGTAATATGCCATTGAATAGTTACTTCTGTGCTTCGAATTTGTATTACGTGTATGTTTTAGAACATTTTACATCAGTGATAATTTATGTTTTCTCACTTTTTTCTTTATATATAGTAAGCTTGGTTTTCACAATCAATGCCATCTTTTCCTGTCATTTAAAGGAATATAATTCGGCTTCTTTAGATGATTTCTATCGTTTTAACTTCATTACTTAATCCACAAAACTCACAAATCTGTGAATAAAACTGAATCTGAGGGCAGTGTCCAAATGAATCCCACTAGACAAAAGGAACAGAGCTTCACTTCCTGATGAGTTAGCTGCCTTGCACTATCTCTTTATGCTAGATGTGAATTATGTTAATCGTGTTTAATACAACTATTTGTATCGATGTTGATTTTTTCGTTTTAAACTTTGCATGTCAACTTGCTACACTGGAGGTTACTATTAGTTTGGGAAACATACAACGACCTTTTCTTTGACCTTATTATAAGGGTTAATAAATGAAATATTGACTGCCTTATCCTAAGATCCTTATAAACGAACTAAACAACAAAAATCTAACATCAAATCTCACAACTGGTATGAATACAATAATAACAATAATATTCAGTAAAAATCTCACTGATAAGCGGGGTCTGGGAAGGTTTAGTAATACGCATTTTTACTCCTAATTAATAGAGAGACTATTTCCAAATGACCCAAATAAAACAAGAGACGGAGAGAGAAAAAGAGAGAACGATAGAGATATGAACAAAAATAAATAAATAATAATAATAAATAAATAAATAAAAGAGTAATAATAATAATACTAATACAAAGAAGAAGAAAAATGAGAAAAACAAATTAATACTGATAGTAATGCGAATAGTAATAATAATAATAATAATAACAATAAATAAAAATATAAAAATATAATGATAGTAATAATAATAATGGTAGTAATAATACTAATACAAAGAAAAAAAATTAATACTAATAGTAATGCGAATAGTAATAATACTAACAATAATAACACTAAATAGATAAAAATAAATAAATAGATGACAACAACAATAATAATAATAATAACAACAATAACAATAACAATAACAATAATAAAACTAATAATAAGAATAAGAATAAGAAGAAGAATAATAATATTAATAACTTCTAAGTCCAGTCAGGTCAACTTATAAGACTTACAAGAATCCTTTTACGAGAGATCATTTATCTAAATCTTAGTACGCTAAAGTTTTTTATTGCGGATCATGTTCTCGGTAAGTTCCAACTCTGTCAAATCATTATTGATCATCTCCCCCCAATTCTTCTTAGGCCTTCCTTTCTTTCTCTTACGGTCTCTAAATACTATCTTCTTGCATCTTCTCACTGGAGCTTTTAGGTGTCTCCTCTTAACATATCCAAATTACCTAAACCTTGTTTGTCTTAATTTATCGATCATATTAGCTACTTTTACTCTCTCTTAATTTGTCAATAATATCACGGTTGGTTTTAATATGAATCATATTGTAATTAACTACAAAACTATTGTCTTTTGTCCATGTAAACATATGTTTTTTAGTGGCGAAAGTAATTAGATATTGCTTATTTTACATAATTTAAGCAAAGAATTAGGAAAACAACTGCAAACAACATTAGATAAAAAAAAAACAAGATTAATCCTTAAGAGCCAATTAATTCATTAAAGATTATTTTATATTTTATCATCACTATATATCAACTTATTTTTATTTGAATTGTATTTTTAGATTCTTATTATATATCCTTTTAGAGTTTTATTTTTTTTTGTTTAAAATGTTTATTATTTGTTAAATATTTTTACATCGTTATGATTTGTAAGACTTAAAATTTTATAATTTTTTATGAATACATTTTTATCCTATTTTTTTAAGTTTTGATGAAAGTACCACTTTTGAAAACATTCCATGTTAAGTATACAAAAGATATATTGTATATGAAACATATATGTGAGATATATGAGAACTGATGCTATGTAAAGAAATTTGATAAGCTAACTCTCTGATGTTTATTGACTCAATCACCAGCCATTTTATAGGCTAAATTACAACTAAAAATAGCAAGATAATAGGGCAACTAATGCCACTAACAACCATGAAAATATCTTCCTAAATACAGGGAAACAATAACATGAACTGAACTTGTTCCTAAAGACTAGGATAACAGCTAACAAACTTAAGTAACTTGACTAAACATCTGCAACATTTCTTTCATAGTGGTATAGAAAATCAAGATTGTAATTAAAATAAATCAAGGGAATATTGTACTCATGTTACTAATTAGAATCTATTAAACTTAAACCAAAAAGTTAAATCCTTCCTATCCCATAGATAATTAACTAGAGCTAACTAACAAAGCAATACGTTCTAATAGCTGTACTTAGAAAAGACATTTGTACCCCAACCAACTCTAGCCTGGGGCCCGACATCTTTAACAAGAACGACATTGTTTTTATTTTTAATTTAAAAATAAAATTAAGTTAGGCCAGGTCAAGCCAGAGGTCGAGCTCACTGTCTCAGGTCTGATCGAGTCTTAAACCGAATTCAGATCCCAAAAAAAATTGTCCAAGCTCGACCCTGCCCCTTACCATCTTTAGCTTTACTAATAATGTCAGTATGTATGGTTGTTCACTTTTCTTAATCACAAATGGACTTTATGGGGATTTTTACGAGGAAACTGTTAAGTATTATTAACGAATTGTACAATATAAGATCTTCAGCTTAGATAACAGTTAGAGTTTGTTAGAGTTGAGAATGACGTTTGTACAGCTATTAGAGTTTATTACGTTTGTATAGCTGTTAGAGTTTGTTACGTTTATTGTTATATTCGTAGCGTGTAGTAGATATAAATAAGTAATGTATTCATTCAACCATAAAAATAAGATAAGCTGAACAAAAGTTGTTATGCGTTTTTCACAATCCTTTCTCTATATTTTTACATGGTATCAGAGCGGTTCGATTATGACTTTCTCTTCATCTCATTCTATTTTTCTCAGCCGTGATTATCTCTTCTATCCACCTATATTTTGTTTCTTTTGTTTTTCTGTCACTATTTCTAATCACAGTCTTCTTTTATGATGGAAATAACTATCAATTCAGTCATATCTTCAACTGATCCAGGTTCAGATTTTAAGTTCAGCAAAACCAAACGTTCTAGTTCAGCAAATTCAGTCAATGTTCAAAATGCTTCAGAAGGTGCTACTCAAACCCAGACAGATTCTGGCGACATTGTTGGAGCCCAAATCACTCAAGATCAATATAATCAACTCATTTCACTTTTAAACCAACACAAGGCCAATGAACAATTTGTTGGTACTTCTCAAGGGAATCTTTCTATTACTTCTATCTCATCCAACTTCATAAGTAGTTACATTGATAAATGGAAAATAACGCCTATTTGTACTATAAGTTCTTGCATTTCTATTTTTGGACCTGATCATTTACATGCTTCATGGATACTTGACTCTGGTGCATATGATCATATGTGTTCTGATGAGAATTTGTTTTCTACACTTAATCAGCTCCCACATCCATTTTCCATAACATTACCAAATGGTCTTGATATTCCAGTACCAGCCATAGGACAAGTCAAACTCAACGATAACATCATTCTTTCTCATGTGCTATTTGTTCCTTCATTCAGATACAATCTCATTTCCATAAGCAAACTTGTCACTCAATTAAATTGTACCTTCTTCTTCTCCATTAACTCTTGTCTTTTGCAGGCTCCTTCATTGAAGAAGACAATTCTCCTTGGTAAGAAGATTGGTGGTTTATACGTTCTGTATCATGAAAAAGACAACACATCAACCACGAAATATTCTCTTTCAGCTGACAAAGTTTTACGTTCTGCTTGCAATAACTCTGAATCCATTCTTAGTTGTACCGGTTCTTATTCTACTGATGTACATCTTTGGCCATCCACCTATAAATAAACTAAAGCTTTTGTCAGTTATATCACATACATCTAGCAATATTTTGCCCTGTCTCATTTGTTCACAAGCCAAACAACACCGATTGCCATTCCCCAATAGTTCAATCAAAACTGTAGAACCCTTTGACATTTTACATGTGGATGATTATAGCATAAATGGTTTTCGTTATTTCATGACCATAATGGATGATTATAGCATAAATATATGGGTCTACCTTCTGTCACACAAAAGCAGTGCTTTCACAATGATCAAGTCTTTTATATCCCTCATTCAAACTCAGTTTCACAAGACAATAAAAAAATTGAGAACTGATAATGCCCCAAAATTGTGTAACAGCAGAGAAGGGAAAGAATATTTAGCCTCTTTGGGAATTATTCACCATAAAAGCACACCTTATAGTCCACAACAAAATGGAGTAGTTGAGCATAAACATAAACACATTTTAGAGGTCTCTAGTGCTCTTCTTTTTCAATCAGGATTACCTATATCCTATTGGTAGGAATGTATTCTCGCTGCAATCTACTTGATCAATAGATTAGCAAGTCAAGTTCTCAATAGAATCAATCCATTCGAAAGACTATTTAAATCCAAACATTCCTTGAATCACCTCAGAAATTTCGGTTGCTTGTGCTATGTTTCTACTAGTCCTAAAGAAAAATATAAGTTGAAGCCAAGAGCACTTCCATGCATTTTCATCGGTTATCCCTTTGGTCAAAAAGCATACAAAATTTTATGCCTTTTTACCAAACAAATCACCATTTCCAAAAACATACAGTTTTATGAACACATTTTTCCTCTACAAAAATCTTCATCTCCTACCAAAACTATTTCTGATATTCCATTACCTAACATTGATAATTATCATTCATATACTCCTTCACACATTCAAGATTCTCTATCACCATCTTTATCTTTAGAACCAACACAAAATACTTCCTCTTATAATTTACCTGTTTCATCCTCACCAATACAGCAGTCTTCATCTTCTTCTCTTCATCATTCTTCAACTCCCTCCTCTTCAGATTCTCATCATGATATTCCTCTTAGAAGAAGTAATAGACAAGTGAAATTACCTTCCCATTTACAAGATTTTGTGTGCAATTCTACATGTTCCTCTGATCCTTATTACTCTTGTCATCATACTCTCACCAGTACATGTACAAGGCACCTTTGTTCTAGTGTTTGTGGACTTGTGGATAGGTCTGCGTTCAATTCAGTTTTGCAGGAATCTAAGCCACTTCATTATCATCAAGCTACTGGATACCCTCTTTGGGAAGAGGCAATGCGATAAGAACTTTCAGCTTTGGACAGTAACAACACTTGGGAATTTGTCAAGCTTCCAAAAGGAAAAAGACCAATCAACTACAAGTGGGTGTTTAAAATCAAACACAAATCAGATGGGACAGTGGAACGTTACAAAGCCAGACTTGTGGCAAGAGGTTTTACACAAAAATACGGTGAGGATTACCATGAAACATTTTTCTCCAGTTGTTAAATTCAATATTATTTGTACCATTGTCGTTATAGCTATCAAGCGACATTAGGACATTCACTAATTTGATGTTAATAACACTTTTCTACACGGGGATTTACATAATGATGCTTACATGCAAGTTCCTCCAGGACTTTGCATTTCTAACCCCTCCTTAGTATGCAAACTCAAAAAGTCTTTATATGGCTTGAAGCAATCTTCTCGTCAATGGTACTCCAAGCTATCAGATGCTCTTCGAATCAGAGGTTATGTTCACTCTCCCAATGATTACTCTTTGTTCCTTAAACATTCTGGAGAATCCTTAGTTATAGTTGCAGTATTTGTTGATGATATTTTGGTCACTGGAAATTACAATATTGAAACCCACAGTCTAAAAACATTTCTTGATACTCGCTTTAAAATCAAAGACCTTGGTTCTCTCAGCTATTTTTTGGGTTTAGAATTTGTCAAAGTTTCAGACGGGTTTATGATTAGTCAATGCAAGTTCATCAATAACCTTTTGAAAGCTTACTCTATCTCACATCACAAGCCAGTTAATGCTCCATTGCCGCACAATTTAAAGCTACAGCCACAGATGGAGAATACTTTATCAGATCCTAGCATCTACAGGAAATTAATTGGAAAGCTGAACTTTCTTCTTCACACCCGACCTGATTTAGCATTCTCAGTTCAATATCTCAGTTAATTCAACCAACAACCAGCACAAGCTCACTTACAAGCTGCTATTCATGTACTACGGTATTTGTCTAGAACTTCAACTCAAGGTTTATTATTAACGAATTGTACGATATAAGATCTTCAGCTTAGATAACAGCTAGAGTTTGTTAGAGTTGAGATTGACGTTTGTATAGTTGTTAGAGTTTGTTACGTTTATTGTTATATTCGTAGTATGTAGTAGATATAAATAATTACTGTATTCATTCAACCCCAGAAATGAGAGAAGATGAACAAAAGTTGTTCTGTGTTTTTCACAAACCTTTCTCAATGTTTTACAATAACGATAAATGGTTAGGTTAAGGAAACTTTTGTTAGATTGAAAATGTTTTAGTCAATCGAGAAGAATTACATAAACAAATGGTTGAAGTCTTCATTAAAGACTTTAAAAAATCTCTCTACACTAAGAAATGACATATTACGAAACTAATGTTCTGTTTGTTTCTATTTTTATTTTCAAATTTAATATAAAAAAGTTTATTGATTGAGTTTTTTATTTTTTGATTTTGTTTTTGTTTTTGGTTTTGCTTTCTTCTAGTGTTCAAAAATTATGAAAATCAAAAAAAGTTGTTTTTGTATTCTATTTCTATTTTTTATAATATGATTTACTATCAACTAATATATATTATTTAATTATTTAATATATTAATTATTAGTATGAATTATGAATAATTTAATTTTATTTAATTTTTATAATTTAATAATATC
>JANIMX020000375.1:0-10585 GCA_024582655.2 Erythroxylum kunthianum | reverse complement strand
AGACTCTGCCTATCAGAAGAAGTTACTGAATCTTCTTGTTGTCGTCTAAACTATTCAATAATTCAAATACCGCAAGGAATTGCACCTAAAAGCAGTTCAAACATTCAGCCATCTTTCACTAAAACAATCTAAGAAATAACAGGAAAGAGGGATAGATTTTAAATTATTTCTTCCTCTTGCAAGCAAATAGCAATCCTAACCGCTGAACTCTTTATACATATTCTCTCTCGTGTGTGAAAACTAGAAATTGGCTAACATATTGAGGAGGGTATCAACAAGCCATAATAAGCCTCTCATCACAAGATCATACTGTTAAGTTCTCATCATATTGGACAAGCCTCACTAAAAATCTCAATTTAGCAAGTGGCTGAGGATTCTTCATGCTCTTGAGCCCCTGTTCTTCTACTTCGTTTGAAAAGGAAAAATCATCAAGTGCGCCAGCTATTCTGCTTCTTTGCTTCAAAGGAGGCTCCATCATTAAGCATATCTTGAGCGTCACTTTCCATTCCAAGCTTGGAATGTGCAAGAGCTTGCATATAGAATGCGGTCGGCCACTCCGGCAGGCACACCTGAGCCTGCATCGCATCTCTCAATGCTAGTTCTGCTTGATCAACCATCAAGTATGCAAGGGCCCGTCTCACAAATACAGTGCCCGAAGGAACAGACATCATGGATACCAACTACACTTCCAAACACAAGTTTTATGTTAAAAAAAGTTTAGAACTACAACCAGACAACTACTGGTAAAACCATAACTCAGTTATCATCTACATACATTGATGATTCTGCAATTTAGATTAACATTCTAAAACAAAACATAACACAACATATTCGAAACAAAGCCAAGAAGTATCACTGCATTGAGCAAATTGCGTAATACCTGAGTGTTGACAGAACATGGGTGAAACATACCGTGTTCTATTACTAAGTTAAAACACTCAGTGAGAAGCGGGATTAAAAGGAGGAAGAAAAATACATAAATTGTTAGCGAAAGCACTGAAACATATAATAGTTCTGACTACACCTATCATCTTAAACATTATAACACCAAGTGAAACAAATCAGCTGACAGAACACAAATGCTACATGTCTCCGAAACATGCCATCTGTAATATGATAGTCACGACAAGTAGCAGACTCTCCACACAACTCCAATTTAGGCAGGATTGCTTAATTGCATTTTGCAATTAAAAAGGAAAAAATTGTAACGCTACTAGTTGAAAATTGGCATTATCCATACCATGATAGCTATTAAAGATATATACATAAAATGCATACATGTCCCACTGATCCTCTTAGATGCAGCAAGTCAAAATGAATTTCAGGTCTGATGGGCTTCTATTATTACTATATTTTCTATTATTACTAATACTGTAAGAGGGTAGGCAGAATACACAAGAATACTCTAGAAAGGAGGGGTAGAAAAGTAAATAGTTATACTAATCCTATAAATAACAGCTGGATAAGCTTAGTTAAGGGGGAAAAATATGGGAATAGACTTGGGAGAGAGCTGACCTCTCGAAAGTCAGTGTTTTTTTCTGTTAATACATAGATATTGTATAGAGGGTTCCATCAAGGTCAGAAAATAGCCTTTAATACTCCATATAAAACAGGCAAATACCTTTGAGTAGTAGTCAATAGCATTCTTAAAGTCCTTGTCTCTGAAAGCGATGTCTCCAAATTTCTTTGTATTCAGCATATCTTGCACCTGTTGCGTCCATTCTTGAAATGAAAGCTTCAATAAAAGACATTTGCAGAAAATTATCAAAAATGTAAGGGCCATAACCATGTGAGAAAACAAGCAGAAGCAGTAGCAAGAGACCTGGACTAATGAAATAAAGAAACAATCTGTTTCCCATCAATGTAATACCATGTCATGCACAATAGCTTGCAAGGAACCAATACAATGAAGCACTACCATTCAAGCTCACAACAAGCTTAAAGTACTGCCTTTTCCTTTTTGATAATTGTTTTTATGGATATTAATTCTAGCAATGCAGTATGAATGAAATGGAAACACCTATCACTACCTCACCTCATTTTCTGCACCTTCTTCATCTTTGTAGCCTGTTTTGAGCAAGATATCATGCACTGCACTTAGATCCATCCTCACACAAGCTTTTCCAAGTGGAGAAAGCATGGTAGGTAGTGCTGCTTGCGTTTTTGATAGGCCCACTAGGGCATGAGATGCAACCTGGGAAATAGATTTAAACACACAAATCAATGACACATAATGCCACCCCAGGTGGACAACAAAATAGTAAGCTTTTAGAAGGCCAAAAGCATTATTTAAAATTCACCTCTTTCTGCTTCTGCAGAGGTGCTACAGCTGAAAGAACAAACTTGATATCAGGTCGATCTTTAGCCTCATATTGAAGACATTTTGAGGACAGTTCAACCAATTCCATTGCATCTTCATTCGTATACTGCCCTTCCAAGGATGAATCTAGTAGTAGAGATAGATTCTTCCCTCTTATCAAGTCCAATGCCTTGAGAGACAATAATCATGTGAGAATTGATGATAAACTTCAAACAACTTTGTACAACACAATGGTAAATTAGGACACTAAGATCATATCATTCATCAAAGAAAAGAGAACTAAGATTATGTTAAAATTCATTAATCAGTATATGCATATCATAGAAATGAAGAAAATGGTTGTTCATATAAACTCCAGTGTAACACAGCAAAATGATGGACAACAATTGAAGTCATTCGTTGCAGATATCATTGCGAAGGATAACGATTCCAACTCCAGCAATTTGAGTGTAATTAACAGAAACAGTTAGTTATAGAATAACTGAGTAACACAATAAGAGAGCCTCATAAGAGAGAACATACATGGCTGGGAGGGATATGTTTCCCACTCAAAAGGTCGAGAAGAACAGTTCCATAGCTATATATTACACTCTCAGGGATGACCCTACCTACAAAATTAAGGGTATCCAAAGCATAAATAGTGATGTAAGAACCCATCTTCCATTCTTTATATCATTACACAAATTATTTGCCAAGCTTAACTACTTGAGTTCATTTCCTTTTATTGAATGATTAAAAAAGTAATAGACAAATGGAACAGCAGTAACATCTTTGAATTGATAACCTATGAGTGTCAATGATCTGTAAAATCATCACAAACAATCATAACAAGTGACATAAATCAGTCAACAACATTCAGGTGGAGAATAGAGAGCATACCCTTGACTTTCTTTAGTGTGACCATCTGCTCTAGCACTATCATAAACAAAACTCAACTGACAATCCCACAAGAGATTGCTCAGCAGCACAACAGAGGACCAAAAGGCAAGAGCTTATAAAAAATTATGTTACACATCTCAAACCAATTTTTAGGTGAACCTTCCTGATCACAAGTTAGTAAAATGTTCCTAGATTGAGTTTCCAAAAGGATAATATTTCGGGGGTTATCATGCCTTGTGATGTTTGGTTGATTGGTTGTTTCGTAGGTTGCTATATGATGGGTGATAGGCAGAGGGAACATTGATTCTCAGCATGAGAAGCTGCCCTGTATTTCTCGTAATGTCTCAGTCTTAAAGGATTCTGTGTAGAAGGAGAAAAAGCAGGTAACGAGAATACTTCTGCAGATTGAAATCCATTCAACATATAACAATTTAAACATTTGAACTCCAATAACCAATGAAAGCATACAATGAACGTATTAAACACAGATGCACACTCAGAGTTGAACTCTTTTCCTCTTTTAGGATGCACCTGTCCGCATAAATTCCGGGGGAGTATAAGCCAAGTTTGTGCTGTAGCTTTTTCCATCTCTGCTATTTTTCATCAAACCAAAACTAGATAATCGAGGGTCACCATCCTGGATCAAACAAGATCGAGTGCAAAAGATGATTACATAAGCCCAGCACTGATATCACCAGAATTGAATGTGCCTCCAAATGAACCAAAATCGAGAGCAAAAACTGGCAAATGGGAATATGCCAAAATACATAAACAGAAATGAATAGCATTAAAAAGACATGTCATTCGGATGGATTTCATTAATGCTATTTTTTGTTATTAACTTATCGACTAGTAAGATTTTAGAACAGCGTTTAAAAACTGGAATTGGTGAAAAGGGATATTAACTTAACATCTAGTAAGATTTTATGCATGTTTTATGAATGTGTCAAAGTATATAGTTAAACTAAACCCTGAAACTCAAAAAAAAAAAAGGTTAAAGAATGGTTAGCTATCGATGGCCTTTCCATCTTGCATTGGAGGGTTACCAATAGCATTTTAATGAAGGAAATAAATAAAAGAGCGAAAGAGTCGTACGAGATGGATAACATCAACAGATACGAAGAAAATAAGTAAGATGACAATCTCCCCTAAAAGTGAAACCATCATTACGGTAGACTCAAATTATTAATGACAGAAGAACCTTAAAAGCTTAAAAGCAAAAATATGCGGGAAGAGATTAGGATAAAAGAAAGAAAAAGTTGCACCTCATCAAAAAGTATCCTGTAGGCATTCAAGTCATGGTAGATTTTGTGGTTTTGGGCATTGCAATGATCAAGTACTTGGGCTATGTAGTAAGCAACTCTAACGCGCATTTCCCAGGGTAAAGGCTGCTTTTCCCCTAGGAACAAAAAAAGCAAACAAACAATAGAGGGAGTATTAAGGAAAGAAAGGAAGTGATGAAAAGGGGGAGATGCACTTTTCCCGCAAAAGCAAAGATACATTACAGTGGAAAAGGTGCTTGGAGAGAGTGCCATTGGGCATGTATTCGGCTACCAACAAACGCTCCTCACCCTCAGCACAACACCCAATCAAGTTGATCAATTTCTTATGCCGAACTTTTCCAACCCCAGAAGCCTCCGTCTAATATGGAAGAAGCAAACACGTTCATTTTAATTAAAAGAAGGATTTTAGTAAAGGAAGAAAAAAGGTCATTCTTTGTGTGGGAGAAAGTACAAGCACGTAAGAATAAAACAAGAATGTGTAGGTGTTGTGTAAGTAAGAAAAGGAAAAACAACAGAACAAACCACAAATTGATGAGGGTCGGGCCAGGAGAGCCTAGAAAAACGTTTGACAGCAACAAGGCTATTGTTGTTGAGTTTGCCTCTGTAAACGAGATTGGGAGCTTTGACTCCGCTCTCTGAAACAATGAAATCGGTACTGAAACCATTGGTAGCAGCTCTGAGCTCGGCCAAGGAGAACTCTTTGAATGGAGGGACTTCATCTTGGTTATTGGACAGATCTGCAGCTTCCTCTGGGAGAGGAGCTTCTTTGTCTGGAGAAGCTAAATGAGCGGTCTTGGACTGTAAACAACCCATCACGATCTCCCCCTCTCTCTCCCCCTCAAACTACCAACTATCGTTTAACGTACACAAATCATTATTCGTATTAAAAATAAGAAGGAAAAAAAAGCTTCTAGGTAGAAGAAGTTTGGGACAGAGCAATTAGGCAGTGGATACTACTAGTGTGAGTAATCTGATGAGCTGAAGAGAGAACAAAAAACAGAGTGATAGATGAACAGAAATGTGAAAGGTAATTAACAGAAGTACCAAAAGCAGCTAAAAACAAAAAGAAAAAAAAAAGATGAACAGAAAACAACAACTATGGTAATTTGAACACCAACACTCGCAGTACAGCATCTACTGTCATTATTGTCACAATGATAGAGTAAGCAGAAAAGGGTAGAGATGAGGAAAGCAAGAGTGGAAGTGGAGAGAAGAATGGTTAATGACCCATTACCATTAATTAAGTCATGTGTATCTGTTCACTATCTCTTTCTTTAATAATAAAACTAAGTAGTGAAAGTCCAAGACGAAGATGTGAGGCTTAGTTAGTTCAATTCACGCTGTCGCTCGCTCACTCACACAAGTCTCTCTCTCTAAGGAATAGGCAGGCACATGACAAGCAGAGCATAAGCACGTGAAGAGATAGATAGAGAGACTGACTCGTATCGTATTTCCCTTTTATATATATATATATATATGTATACACACCATATATAGTAGTACTACAGCAGAAAAAGAAAAGATCCGTGAGTTTCAGATGGGCCTTTTAAGCAGGCCTTTACAAGGCAATAATGTTGGGTAAACTCCAAGTGGATAGTGTTGGTAAATAAGCCGTTAGAGGATAGGCCATATCTTATTATTACAAAATAAAACAAGCATTTGGATTTTCATCACTGAACAACTGAGGAGCGTAGACATAGTGTATAAAATAGGGGGTATTGGTATTGGTATTGGTATTGCCGCCTTCTTTGGAATTGGTTTTCTCTTCTTTTATTATTTCACTTGACCCAACCAAGTTGGTTACTTGTGTTTGTGTAGCTTTCTTTTCCTTAATAATATTACGTTGATCTGTTACAACGGTGGCACTTTTCTGCGCCTTCTTTCGTATGTATGCCAGCAGTTTATCAGATTCGATAGTTCCTTGAACCGTTAGAGTTTGCGTCTTCATGTCTGTTTTCACCATGTAAATACCTGTACGTACGATTGCACTGAATCAGCATGCCATCCTTTTTGCCCTCAGTCATCAATCCTTCAACTATAAATATATATACATACTACTTACCTCTGTGCTTTAACAACTTCTTCCGTAAATCAACCTCACATTTATCACAATGCATGTGAACCTTTATTGTTATTGTTCGCGATGTCTCCTTCAACTGAAAATAAACACAACAAGAGAAAATGGATATAAGAAATCATTAACTATGTTCAAGCCTATAGAAAAATGAAAAAATATATAAAATATATTCATTTTTGCAGTGCTTACTTGTTTGGCTTCCTTTTCCTTGGTAATGTCCTTACTTTGCGTGTCGGAGGTCTTGGGTTGTGGAGAAATCAGCACTACCCGCTTCTTGCTCACTCTCTCTATAATCTTGTGAATTTTTATTATGTCCATGCCTCCTTTAACTTTAATCTCACCCTTCTCATTATCAACTTCTACATTATGTACTCCTGATTTTAAATATCGGTCAGATTGAGAAAACGAATCGGATTGTAATATACATAGCAACCATTCATATGAAAGTCATTTGTGATAAATAAGAAAATCAGAAAGATATTAGGATGGAGGAGCTAGCAACTAGGATTCCACGTAAAAACAGATTCAGTTCAGCGCAAAACCACGATAAGTATAGTTACTTTGAAATAGCAGTTAATGTAAATGGGTTGTAGAAAGACAATATTATATGGATACATATGTTTTTCCCATTGTAGAAAATACATATTAATTAGAGTTTGAATCATAAAAGAATGACGTAAACTAACCTTCTGTTTTGAGAAGAGGGTTCTTGATATCGAGAGCGCATTGCTGGCAATGAAGGTTAACTTTGAAGATGGCAGTAATCAGTTCCTCCTCTTCAACTTTCGTGATTTCTTTGGCCGCCATATGTGTAGCAATATTGAACATGATTTTTATGTGGTATATATATATATATATATATATATATAGATGACCGTAATAATGTTGTAGGTTATTCCCATTGAAAAAAAATCGTGTTGGTAAGATTTGCTGAGAGTAGTTCACCCGCATATTGACACTCTCGCAGAAGCAAAACACCAAAAAACAAATTAACGTCATCTTTCCGAGTCTTCTTAGATTTGATCTCAAAATTGGAGACTCTAGAATGACAAGGTAAGTGATTTGGACCCATACAATCTGTCGATAATTATTTTGTTTTCTTGCATTACTGGGTGTGTTTAGTTTCGACATAAATATTCATATCTCCAAAATGTTAACGATCAGTTTGATGAACTTAGAACTAATGCATGTCCACCTAGAGGGTTACAAACATCAGCTGGCAATTTCAGGGCTGTGCACGATTGATTTTTTTTTCCTTAGATTATATATATATATATATATATTCACTTCAAGGATCTCTTTTATAAAGTGTTAATTAAACCAGTAATTAACAAGTCATCGTCACTTGTGGTCGAATCAAACTTATGAAGTGTTAATTAAACCACTAATTAACAAGTCATCGTCACTTGTGGTCGAATCAAATTTAGGAAGTGTTAATTAAACCACTAATTAACAAGTCATCGTCACTTGTGGTCGAATCAAATTAAATGAGTAGGATTGCATACAACTTGAGAATTATTGGAGACAAAATATTGATTTAAAATATCACAGAAAATTGTTGCGAGGGGCTGCTGCATTAGCATTAGTACTTGTAGTAGTAGCGTGATCATTCTTATTTTCCATGGTATTGGTCTCCCTCTGAGATTCAGCTTGCTTTGTAATCTCCTTCTGCGCCCTTTCTCCAGCCTTGGCCACATGCATCTCCATTTCGGCTTCAGCCTCTTTCGCCAAACGAACCTCATGAGCGACTTCCATTCTCGCTTTAGCCAATTCTTTCTCCGCCTATGTATACACACATTATCCACTGATGTGATTCAATTGACTCAAACATGCAAGATATAATTATATTTTAACTACTACCTTCTCCTCTGCCTTTGCTTCAGCCTTGACCTTGCGCATGACGCTCATATCATGTAGCTTCTCTTTCACAGCCTGCATTTTTTTCTCCTTCTTCAACAACACTAATTGAACAAACACGTTGTAGACGGGAATAGCCAATGCCGTGCTAAGCTATGTACAAACCATTCATTTATAGATATTTATTTCGGAGGCCAAGCCGTTGTCTTTGACAAGTGTCTCGTGGATACGTTTTATTGCCCACTAGCGGTTTTTGTTACATCTTGGGACCAACCAATCACTTATTTGACCCACAAAAGTAGGATTCCAATTCCAAATACTACAAGTAGTCTCAAAACACATAAAATGATTGTAAATACAAGCAATTTGAGTAAAAATAAAGATGATCTTATTAGTAGGGATTTATCATGACTTAGCCACACCCACACATGGGTTTGTCTTTAGAAGTGTCGATTCGATGGTTGGGAGACATCCATTATGATATGCTTTGGGCATTGATAGATGGGGCGATTGCAGAATATTTTGAGCCCAAGACGTTGGTTGAAGTGGGCTAGAGGAGAGTACTAAATTATCTATGGTAGATCCATCAGATTTGCTAGACAATATTCATTTGGTGCTATTGGCCATTTTACTTGGTCGTACTCAAATTTTTAAGTCAGATAAAAGGCATTTGAAAATTTGAACCAGGTGAGGAAAAAGTGAGGACACCGATGTTGTAAATATCGTAATAATATTGGTATCGAATTTAATTTTAGTACAGTATTATATCAGTACTGATTAATATTGAATATTATTTCGAGTAATTTTTTAAATTTATGAAATAGTTTCTGATTTTTTAAATTATAAAATAATCTATTAATATATTGTAATGTATACTTTATAATTTTATATCAATTTTGTCCCCAAAAATTATAATGATAAAATTTTAAATAACAAGAATTTATTTAGTTATATTAACGTTAATTTTCACATATTAACTTCAACTTTTTTTGTAAAACCTGGTCTGAAATAGACATTAAGATTAAAAAATGTCCTAGCTGTAAACTTGCCTTTTCATCAATATCAGTCAGATGAAGCACCCTCACCAAAGGTTCACAAACTAAGATGACAAATTGACATTGAGACCAAAATTCAATATCTTCAAGTATAATTTTGGAAATCTCCAATCCAACATTAGATATAGCATGCTGAGATGCAACCCATTTATCACTTATAAACATATGTCTCAATTCTTTCTTCATCATAATAAAATACTAAAGTGATAAGAAATTTGTTGCAAATATTGTAATTGTAGGACAAAATAAATTCCTACCATTGGTAAAATCTTTTCTCATTAAATTCAATACCCATTCACGATTGTAAATAAACTTAGTCACCTTTTTTGCTTTCTGTACAGTCTCATAAAAATAGAAAAATACATAGTGTCTCATATATATATTCCAGCATTAAGTCAATGCAATGTGCAACACAAGAGTCTAAAAAAAAGAATTATACTTGCTTTGTAATCTTCTTTTAGCCACTTTATAAGTAGAATAATTGTCAGTGATGAATTTAACAATATTTTCTAGCCCTACTTCATTCACAACTTTATTGAGTATTTCAAATAAAGTATCAACTTTCCAAAGAAAGCCAAATGGATCAATAGACTTCAATGTTAGAGTAGGGCTCTAAAGGCAAGCACCTTTAACACTAATTGTACAAACTTTATTTTGATTAATAAAAAAAACATTTTAATTATTTTGATGTTCATGATATTTAGATTAGGGTTTAGGGTTTAGGGTTTAGGGTTTAGGGTTTAGGGTATAGGGTTTAGGGTTTAGGGTTTAGGGTTTAGGGTTTAGGGTTTAGGGTTAGGGGTTTAGGGTTTAGGGTTTAGGGTTTAGTGTTTAGGGGGGTCATTTGCTTGTTTTTTTTTCTCTCTCTAGTTTTTAGAGAGACACAATCCTCTCAACTTTCATGCCTAAAAAAAACCGCCGGTCACCGGCCCTTCGCCGGCCGACCACCGCCATTCCACCATCTCCACCCACGCTCAGTCAACCTTTCACCAGCAACAGGCAGCCTGCCACCGCACCCGCCGCCGCTGCTGACACCACAGCTGTCGCCGGAAAATTTTCCGGCGAGCCCCAAATCATCCTCACCACTTCACAATGCATCCCATCTGCTTCGGAT
>JANIMX020000368.1:133452-145639 GCA_024582655.2 Erythroxylum kunthianum | reverse complement strand
TGTCTTCAGCAATGTGATAGGAGAGTCATGCATGATGAGTACAAGAATAGATATTCTTTTATTATAAATGGAAAACTAATCATCCTTAATCCATTATAACTAAAGTAATCCTATAAAGGTCAACTCGAGATTTATGAGAGTCATTAAGAGAGATAAAGAGAAAAAAATGCAAACACTTTGGTAAACAAAAATGAGATATAAATACGAGGAGAAATTAGTGATTTTGTAGCGAGAACGGGAATAGTTAAAGAATCATTATTGGCCAAACATAAAATGCTTTTGATTTTTATAGATGAAGGAGCTTATTTGAGGGGAAAAAAAGCTTTTGAGTGGAGGAAAATGATGGGAATTAAGTATCTACTTAAGTTACATAAGCTTCCAAGTTAAGGAGACATGAAGAGGGACTAAGAAAGGTTGTAAATAGTTTAAATGAAGTGCCAAAAGTTGTTGAAAATTGGAGAACATTAGAGAATTAGTCAATATAGCACCTATATGGTACTATGTTAGACTCGTGTTCTAGATTATGGTGTCATGTTAATGTCGTGTTGGTCATATTTATGTTTGAAAGAAGTTTTTGGAGCAAATAAGTACCATACTTTTCTATGACTAGATGCGTAGAGTTTTAGAACAAAACTGGCATTAGCTTTGAAAGTTAGACTGTTGAACACATAACTTTGCTAGTTCTTTGATTTCAAACTTCTTTTTGAATAGGGATTGAGTTATCTTTTAAAATTATTTATTTCTTTATTATATTATGTCCAGGTTATTACTTTCCTTTAGGAGTCTAGTTCCTAGAGTTCATATATATATAATGATTAATCAAAGCCCTTAGAGATATTTTTCTTCAATCTTTTAAAGAAAATCTTATTTTAGGTCCTCTAAAAACTTGTAATCTTGTCTAAATTTCTAGTGGCAATCAAATCCTAGAATCTTATCACTCTCATTCTTATCTTTTAAGTGAGTATGGTGATTCATATCATTCTTTTTCTTTTCATATTTTTGTTCTTTAATTAAACTTGTCTCAATAGAATGATCTTTAGTCTTGTTCATATTGATATTGAATATCACTAGTCTTATTGTTAATGGTTATATTAAATTTCTTTTACCACTTATTAAAGAATTACTAGATAAGTTGCATGAAGTTACGTATTTCTCTAAGACTAATTTAAGAGCATGATGCCATCAAACTAGGATTCTGAAAGAAGATGTGCACAAAAATACGCTCAAAACTCTTTAGGAGCATTATGGGTTTTATTTACACTTTTTTGTTTAACTAATGCTCCTATAAATTTCTAAAGTTTGATAAATTTCATCGTTATGCCTCACTTAAGGAAGCTTGATGTAATATATTTTTTTCATGAAATACTAGATTATGATAGTTCATTTGAATAACATTTAGATCATCTTCAGAAGGTAGAACAAATTATGAAGAAGCATAAGTTGTGTTTTAAGATGTTAAAGTGCTCTTTTTATGGTAAGACAAGTAGAATATTCGAGGTGTATCAACTTGACAAAGAGTGTTTTGACATATTCAAAGAGTGAGTGTAATGAAGATTTGACCAATACCTATTTTATTAAAGTAATTAAGGGAATTTTTAGGGTTAGCATGATATGATAGGCATTTTATCAAAGGGTATAGGCAATTGAGTAATCTGTTAACTTCTTTATTGAAGAGTAATTATTTGGGATGAAATTAAGAGGTTGAATGTGCTTTCAATATAATGAAGGAATCTTTGGTGTCTTTATTAGCCTTGAATTTTCCTAATTTCAATAATAATTTTTTATTGAAGCATATGTAAATGTAAATATATTAAGAATTTTCCTTACGTGTTAAGGATACCTTATTTATTATTTCATCAAGTCATTTTCTAATATATACCTACATTTGTCCGCATATACAAAAGAACTTTTGGTTTTGGGGTTGCTACCAGTGATCTTACTACTTAAATATAATATATATGTAATGAAAATAGATAATAAAAGTTTGAAATATTTGTTAGAACATATAAGCGTAACTTTTTTTCAACAAACATAGGGTATGTATACTTACAGAAAACTGTTTTTTATTTTTTATCTTTCAATTTTTATTGAAAATGAAATTTTTTCATTTCTATTGAAAGTTTAGAAAACGTTTTTATTTATTATTATGAAAAAATTGTTTTCTATTTTTAAAAACTAACAAATGTGTTCATTTATTATTTTTGAAAAACGTATTTATTATTGTTTTTGGAAAATGTATTATCAGTTTAGAAAACTACTACTATTTTAACAAAGAAATTTTTTTAAAACAACCTGGACTTGTTTTTTTAATTCCTTTTAAAATTTGAAAACTACGAAAACAGTTTTCACTTGAAAAAATTATAAAATAGTCCAATATGAACACAAATATCTATTTTTTGTTTTCATTCGAAATTTTTTTGAAAACAATCACAGTTTTTGGTCAGTGGACATGCCATTAGCTTCCCAAATTATTAGGTTTTGATTTTGCGATCAAGTATAAGAAAGAAGTGTAGAACAATATTATTGATGGCTTGTTAGGAATGCAGTGATGAGTTATATACTTTGGTAGTTTCTTAGGTGCAAAGTACTCTTTTACATGATATTAGACAAAGTTGGGAAGGGGTTGAGACTTCACGGAGAATGATATAAAACTTAAAAGGCATTTTAATAATTTAGTATATACTTGGTCAAATGACCTTTGGAAGTGGAAGAGAAAACTAGTAATGGGGATTAATCATGAGATGGGAAACAAAATTATTTTATTATTCCATGAAAGTAAGTGGTAGGAAGTCACTTAAGTTTTGTGGAAACTTATAAGAGGATGCAAATGTACTATTGCAAAAAGATGCAAGGTGATACAAGGGAGTTCATTCGTAGATGTGACACTTGTTAGAGAAACAAGTATGAAATAGTAGCAAGTATAAGAGTTTTGCAACCAATACCTATTTCCCAGCAAGTATGGATTGATATTAGTTTTGATTTTAAGGAAATATTACCCTAGTCCGAAGGGAACTTTGTAATAATGTCAGTAGTAGATGTATTGTCCAACTATCCACATTTCATACTTTGTCATACTCATATACAACATTATAATTAGCTTAATCGTTCAATTAAGCTAATGAAATGTCATTAACTAACATAGAGATCCAATTTTTACTAGTAATTTTTAGTATGAATTCTTTAAAATTCAAAGAGTGTCACTGAAAATATCCATAAACCATCGCCCTCAAATTTATAGGCGCATGAAGTACATAATTAGACATTAGAAACATATTTGAGGCGCATGATTAGTGTCTATCATGTTCAATGAAGCGGAGAGTTGCATCTTGCAAAATGGTGGTACAATACAATTTTTCATTTAATTATTTAGTGTTTATCTTTCAAAGTTTTATATGGATATTTATAGGGAGTCAATTCATTAAAAGAGATGAAAATTCTAAAGTTAACAAATCTATTCATTAAAAAGGGTAAATTTTGAAAAGTCAACGAATCTATTTCAAGATGTTTATATATACTGAAAGAAATTCTTGACACTTTACCTTGTACAAACTGAAAAGGAAAATTTTTATGGTTCTTTTTCTAAATTTCAAATTTTATTGAATAGATTTAAAGAGGAGTTTGACCTGAACCATCAATTGAGTGATTTAACGATTTCGTTTTAATCTTATTAAGGAAATTCCTTTTATATTATTTTTATTTGTATTTGTTTCCGATGTGTACATTTACGCAAGTTAAAGGATGATAAATATACACATGGACATTAGACATAAAACAAAGGAAATTTCGAGATCAATTTGTCAAAGATATATGTTAACATCTTTATTAACAACGGTATATTGTTAATGATTTTTATTTTATATTTATTAATATTTTATTTTATTTTATTTTATTAATGTAATATATTAATCATACTTTATTAATATAATATTTTATTAACATTAACGACATATTTTATTAATATTAACAACAATATATTGATCTTGATATTATTATTAATGAATTTGCATTTAAAAATGTGTGGAGAAATTGTTTTTCATGATCATTTGTGTGCTCATTAAGAAGGAAAACGTTGTCTGTGTTTAAATTTAGAGAGTTGAGTACTTAGCATTGTATAGAAAAAAGAAGAAAAAAAGAATCATGTGTAAGAAGGGAATTGGGGGAACATCAACATCTATAATAGCCATTGAATAACAATTGTAACCAAATTTTGGACTTTTAACATAATTATTGCTTCTTTTCTCTTCTCTCTATCATTCAAACCCTTATTCTAAAATCCCTGAAATTTTAGTGTTATTACAGCCTCAAAATATGCTATTAACACTTTAAGCTTCTAGGGCATGGCGATCATGGCACACAGGTAATGAGGCATATAATATGTTTGTCAAATGATATCTTTAACGTACATGCTATTAGAATCAAAATAAGGCTAATTAAACCAAAAAATCTCATATGATATCGCATTTTTTTAAAGTCCATATGAGAGGTATGAATTTAATATATTGGATATTTAGAGCAAAACATGATTTCATATGAAGGGTCTAATGTGTTGAATATACAAATGCAAAACATGATTTCATATGAGAATGCACCTGGCACAGTGAGAGGCGCTGGGGGTATGACATCAAGCGACCAACCAGAGGGCTCTAATCAATTATCAAACGTCCACCTTCCTGCTAAGAAAACCAAGCATTGAAGAACTATGCGTCTCCAAATAACAACCATCTCATTGAACTTTACATTTTAGTCAACCAAGGCATCAAATCACCTGTTTAACTTCAGTGCCTTAGTTTCTATGAAGTGCACAGTAAAGAGCTGATGACCACGCACTAGCTGGATCAAAAGTGAAATTAAGTTTTGAATACAAAACCGTAGTTGCTGAGACACTGAACAAGTTAGTCCGGCTGGTAAGAAGGTTAATTAAAACTCCCCAGTGAACATGCTGACCAAGAGAAATGAGTTTGGAACACAAACTCAGCCTAAATTTCAACAAATAGAAGCCATTTGTGAATATACTCTAAATTTTGTTTGTATAGCAGCTAAAGCCACACATGAATTTTTTTGAAACTATATTCAAACAGACAAAATATACAACTATCTCTATCTCTCTTCTTTAGGAGCATTTTGCATGGACTTGAAAAGGGTTCATTTTCAAGTTTCTCCTTTTCCCATCACCATATCTATTTACAATGGAAGCAAATCAATGAAGCAAAACCAAACAGTAACAACTCAAAAGAAAAAGAAGACCAATGACCAAATCAACAAAGCCCTATTATGCAAATACAAGCTCAATAGCCACTTCAAACATTCAAGCACAAGCTCAATAGCCACTTTATCATTTGTCTATGGTTTATGCTGAGCGTAAATTGATGAACGCGCTGCATTGAGTGAGGTGAGAGCTTTTCCATTCACAACAACTTGCTCTACAAAGTCAACCCGGATTGACTTGAACTGGTAATGCTGGTCCAAAGATGGGGAAAACAAAAATTAGGATCACGTGAATCATGAACCAAATCATATATGATCACATCTAACAAAAAGAAAAAAAAATAACAGGTTGATGTAAGCAAATCTGGAACTGAAACAGATTTGCCTTTTATGTGTTCTGATTTGGTTACCACATTGGAATCCTTCCATGCAAAATCAACATAGCGGTAATAAGGTTCCAAAAGCATCAACTCATCTTCTTCTTTAATCTGCAAGCGAAAAATTCCCTGATTGTATTAGTCAAAGTGATAGAAGGCAAGAGCAGAATATAGTGTTTGCTGTCTTTGCAACGGAAATCAGCTCAAATACAAAAAATCTCACAATGTTGAGATTTACATGAGGGTCAGCCATACGTCAACAAATTTTCCCAAGACCTGTGATCTTTACCTATCTTACTCATTCCTATTCACGTAAAATCAAAGCTCACCTAGGAAAGCTACCTACTTCTGAACCATGGATGAAAGTAAAAATATATTAAAAAGACAACCCTGAAAATCATGATTATATTACATATTTTACTGAATCTTGTTAATAAAATAGTATAACAGGTCTAAAGGACAGATGGGAATATATTTTAAATAATTAAAAATTGAGATGGTACTAATCCTTACCGCATCACTCCGCATACCATATACCGATAGAACAAAGCACATCTGACTTGAATCACAAACCAAATAGTACCTGCATAAGAAAAAAAAAAGAACAGAGAATAATTAGATCCGTGTACAGAAAATCATTATCCTCACTTATGCCCAAGATTTCAGAGAAACATAATACATGAAAAAACCACACCCCTTGAATGTCAACCATGCACTCATACAGACAGTTCAAGTTATCAATCAATTAGAGGTGCTATTATCTAAGCTCCAGTAGCATTAGTACAGATGAAGTTCACTCAATGAAAAATGAATAAATTGAATTCATCAAAGTACTTACAGAGGAGTGACATCCTCGTGCTTAACAAAGAAGAGAACTTTTCCAACAATTGCTACTGCTTTGTTCAGGCCCTCTGACAACATGTCCAGAGTGGTTCTTTTATATGAGGAATTCACTAACAATGAAGATGTACATAAAGTGTTTAATAGGTTCACTTTAAGGAGAGAAAGCTCGAAGCTCGTTACGTGCCATTAACTTAGAACATGAAGTTAAGTAGCTTACAATTTACGGTAGACAGAGATGACGTTAAAGCTGCCAAACGTTTAGATTTAGCATGTCCCTGTAAATTAAAATATTTACAGATCAGCTCTATTATTTAATAAGAATATTGTGCATATTCTTCCAGACCTGAGTGCTATAGAAAACATTCCCCCTTTGACATTTTCATTCCGATAAGCAAATACACAACATAAGGTTACAATTGCTTCAGTAGAGGATTTTGTATATTGAAATTTTTAAAAAGTGAAACGCTTTTCTATATTCTTTTGTACAAAATAAATGATATCACAAATTTAACATTTTTGCTCACTGTACCATACAGTAAGTATTGGAAAGATATCTGAAACTACTGGTGCTGCAACAATGCATGAACTGGAATATTAGGCTTCTTAAAATCTAAATAACTTGAGCACAACAAAAAAAAGCATTACCCGCAACAAAGTTTCTAACTTATTGAGAACATTAACCATCCGATGGACCTCTTCAGTAGCATTGAGACTAGGATCCTTTAGGGAAGCAGCTTCAAACCCACTAAGGGCCCTCTCGTAATTCTCCAGATACTTGTTTACCTGATAATAGGAAATCAATTATGTTATTACAGAACATATTAGTTGGTTACATCTCCTATGCCTCTGAATGAGTAGGAGAAACTATATCCATTGAAATTACATAGTAGAAGTAATTCAACAGAAACCAGTCAAAATGAACTAGAACCATACTATTCAAAATCCTCTTTCCTTGGCAAACAGGAACAGTCTTAAGGAGAAAATGAGATTGTTCCTCACCATGAAGTTGTGACATCACATCATTTTATTCCATCCAACTTTGATACTTTCATGTTTCTATTTCCTTATAATTCTAATAAGATGCAGATGAGTAGCTTTCAACTTGAATCTCAATGACCCATAGGTGTTTCTTACACTTCAGACAGGTTTCATAATACCAGGCTATTGATTTATCTAGTAAATATGAAACTACTTATTTAATTGAAGCCTAGCAAGTCAAATACACAACCTGAGCAGCAGAAGAAAATGAAATGGGAGAAAGGTGAAATCTCCATCTTAAGGCAATTACAAATATTTCTTCCTGGAGCTTACCATTTAAAAATGTTGAAATAATAGAAATTATGCTTACAGTGGCACAATTAAAATACAAGTCCGGGTTGTCCTTCATGTTTTGATCCTTCTCCTGAAATGATCAATATGCTTACTACATGAAGATTTCACAAGAAAAGGAGAAAAAAGAGCAGAAATATTTTATATTGTAAATAACCAGAAATGATACCATATAATAAAATAGATAATATTCATACAAGCAACTTCCATTCACACTTACAGCATGTTGATATGCTTTTAAAGATTGCATAAGTTTGCTGTGATCCCATGCTCCAGAGACAAAAAAACTTGTAAGCAATGCATTTCCAAGGTTGTCTGTCAGTAAGATAAAATAGTGTCAAGAAAGGTGATAAGGAGGTTAAGAGAGTATGTTCATGTTCATATAACATAAAAACATATAGAAGCTAAGTAGCACGAACAATGCCTAAATTTGAAGCTCAAGCACTAAAGAACATGAAACTTCACTATCAACATGAGCTCATTGTAGGCTAGCAAATTAGAGGCCAAGGCACATTGATATCTACATAGGAAGATTTTCACACCAACAAATAGAGCTTTTAGCGGAAGGCTGGACTAATGTTGTCAGTCACTGGGAAACCATTCACTTCTAGGTGGTTCACATGAAACTTGAATTGTAAAAAAATTTCCATCGAGTACTCACATGAAGGCTGACTTTTAAACAGGTAGTTTATTTCTGGAACACGAATACTGTGGGCAATGAGGACCATGGCAACATGGGGATACCAAACAAGAGGCAACATATTAAACTTTTTGATGGCGATGGCATCCAATTTACTTGTTCCCCAACAATGGAATCATTAAACTAGCAGAAACCATATATACTGAACCCACAGAAAGTAATGGGAAGGAGGCTGAAATTTAGAATCTATTCCTTACAATGCAGCTAGAAATAGGAAAATTATTAAAGCTAGGAAACAAACTACGTTTACAATCACTACAACAGGAAGTCATTAGAAAGGTTCAAAGTACACCCAAACATCAAGAAAATTGGAATACATATTAATAAGTTGCTGTAAATAATAGGATCTTACACCAAGAATTGCCATCCTTGACATCCAAAGCAATGGCGTCTTTGGCATGTTTAATACTTTCCTCAACAATTTCTGACTGATTTTCAGAACCTATATAAAAAGGAAGATGTTTCTTAAGCACATTATAAAGGAAATTTTAAAAAGACCAAGACAACTGCCTTGCAAATAAGAGGGGCAAAACATTCCCACCTCGATTCACCAACTTATTATTTATGAACCATGATTAATGCTTCACTTGGCAGTTGTCCAACTTTCTACACAGGCTCATAGTGGCATACGACCACATTATATAAATCCACTTTTCTATTTGCAACTAGTTTAGCACTCATAAACGGGTACAAGCTTTCTCATCACAAGTAAAACAAACTTTGGACACAGTCTACAACATTGTTTAGAGTTACTCCTTTATTTGCAGCTTAATTCATGAAGAGATGTATCTGTATGTGAACAGTAAAATCACAACACTACACCACATTACGGCTAAATTTTGTTCATTTCACATTTCTACAATATAACTCATCTCTTTGTGCAAAAAAGAAATGGTAAAACAAAGAGCAGGCAAGTGATTCATCAAGTTTAGAGTTTAACACAATTTCCTAACAATCATCCCTGGAAAGCAATTAAATGAAATAAAACTCAAGAACAATTATTTCGATTGAAGTGGCTAGTCAATAATATCTTAAAAGGTTGAATTTTTCTCATGCTTTATAGGAAAACCCAAGACACATCCTATGCATAAATTAACAAAAATTTTGCATTGATCAGGGAAAGAATCAACCTGGAAAATTATACTTGGTTCTGCAAAAAGTACTATAAGCAAACAAATAGGAACATGATAAGCCTCCAATACATAGGAATGAGAGTTAAGAAAATTCCTCGCCTTGGGCCATTCTTCTTTCAAGCATTGATAGCAAACAAAGTATTTTCTTGTTTGGACCCTACATAGTGAAGAAGATAAACAATTTTGGATCAGCATCTAAAGCAAGAACAGTGATAACATCTAGATTAATTGAGAAGTGATGTTTTTTATTTTGGTACATGGGAAAAGAATGACAAGTGATACTTTAAAAAAGAGTTTAATATCATAAAGAACCTTGCTAAGAGCAAGATTGAAACAATTCTTTGCTGAAGGTAGATCTCCTTTCTTCCAAATGCAGTTACCCAAACAAAGCCAAGCATCTGCTAGAGATGGATTCAACTTGACCTGGAGCATGAACTCAACAGTTTTAAACCAAAATCCTAAACCAGTGTTGTTACAAGCCAAACAAGTAGAAGTATCAATTTGTTTTCATTACAGCTTTTGAGAGATGGTCCTCTGCATCTTTCCTGTAGTCAGGTACTACATCCAATACCTTCCCTCTCAGATATTCATATTTCGCACGTTGCAGAGGTGATCTCCTTTGTTCTAAGCAAACCACACCAACCTTGGCTCAGTAAGAACAAATTTATTGTGTTATTGAGACAGAACAAAAGAAAATCTGCAATTTCTTAAGCGAATTCCATTTAGCACCAAACCAAGATGCATTTCTTACTGAAGAGGTGTAGACAATTCTTTCCGTAACAGTATCACAAATGTTTAAGTATCTGAAAGTTCAACGATCCCAAATTGAAAATGGATGAGTAGGCATTAAAAGCAATGCAGTCTCTCAACTCAGGGGTCATAAAATCATTGCTAGATAAGATAATTGAATGCCACTTAATAACAAACTAAGAAATCTTAACTAAAGAAGCAAACAAAGAAAAAGCACCAAGCAATTATCAAGACTGGAAAATCACTTGCACTAACGAAAATATATGCCATTTTAAGTTGTGGAAATTAAAATATGGCGATTAAAAGTAACGAAGAAGAATGAGAAAGAAAGAGTACCAAGAGGAATGGAATCGAGAAGCTTGAGAGAGATATCGGATTGAGAGTGCAATTTGGAGAGTTTGTCAAGTGGGTTTGGTGGGAAGTAAGTGTCCCGAATTGTATAGAGATCATCTGCTGCTTTAATCGCCATTGCCCACACATCTACTTCTCCTGTTTGACCTTCTTCGACTATTTCACTTACGCTGCTCATCTCTCTCTTTTCTCTGTACGAGTGTGTGTCCAGTGCAAGAAAAAGAAGGACCAGACAGACAATCGACGACTTGTAAAATGTTTGGTACCTAAATTGTTTCTGAGGATGTCGGGAACGCTGTCAAATCAATGGAACTGCTTGGAAATAGGATGTACTGGAAACTGGACCACTTTGCTTCCAATATCCCATAAATGGGCTGTCAGTGAACAAGCCCACTGCACTGTCCCTCTTCACTTCAAGACTTAATTAATAAAATAGATTCTTTTCTTGTACTTCTGTTCACAAATTATTAAATTCAAAACTAAATCTTTAAAATTTTACAATCGATACTGTAAAGAATCTTATTATAACTGACTCTAATTTTGAATCAAGTTCTTCCAAAATAGTTAAATGGGAGCTAAGAATTTCAGCATGCATTTGAAAAAAGGATGGAAAACAAGTTTTCTTCGTTTTGTTATTTTCATAAAATTATATGAATAAACAAAACAAGTACAACTTTATAAACAAAATCTTAACTTTTATTCAAATTAGTAATACTAGCCAAAAATTTAAAAAGTAACGTTTAAATAATCTAATTTTTAATTTGTAACAAAAAACAGTCTGACATTAATCTAGATGATATGGTGAGCTACATCAAATGTAAATGTTTGTGAGTTTTTCTATTTTAACTTGCTCCCTTATTGTCGTGATCAAATGAGGATGGATAAGAGGCTCGTGGGATTGACTCGAGTAGGTATGGATGGCTATATTTCTTGGAGCGAATATGAAGCGTATGGATATAAGTTATGCCTTGAAATATATGTTTATCCTTTAAACAAATATAGTATTCATTTAGAAATTGACTAGAACGAAAAATTATGATGTTAAAAAAAATTATAAATTTGATGTCACATTCAGCAAAGATTTATGATACATGTTTAGGATGTACTTAATGTGTCTGAGCCTGTCCCACGGATGTATTAAAAATAATACCTTGAGACAGATGTAAAACTAAGCTAATTGTTTCTGCTCCAAGAAATAAAGACTGTGTCGGTTGTAAGAGTTGTGAATCCGCCTGCCCAATAGATTTCCTGAGTATAAGAGTTTATTTATGGCATGAAACATCTCGTAGCATGGGTTTAGCTTATTGATAGTTCATAGAATATATACTTGAGTTGATCTTCACTTCTCCTTTTTCTAATTCGTACAGCTTCACTGGTTTCTTCTTCTTTTTGCTTCACTTTAGCTTTTTCTCCAAACAAAATTGTACCTTGTCTGAACCACTCTTTTATACTTGAGTTAAAAACCAACCACTTGTCAACATGCAATTGGGTCTTAGCAA
>JANIMX020000360.1:0-23493 GCA_024582655.2 Erythroxylum kunthianum | reverse complement strand
CCATGCCCATCCAACAGGTGCCTCCGGTATCTCCGAGGATGCCGGACCTTTTCCATTACTGTAACGAACGATACCCTTGCTCGTGAGCACATTTTTGGTAAATCTGGTTGAAGCCACCATGTAATAGTCCTTTGGTTCTTGATCCGCAGTCACAAGAACACCGTAGCACTGCCCGACATGGACATCAAGTGACTCGTACAAGTTCTGCTGAACGTGAGATCCCTCCATCTCCACAAGCTTCAAAGGATGTCCTTGGATTCTGAAGTTGAGGGATGTCTGAAGACCCGTATTGCAAATCCTGTACTTGTAAGTCTTTCCAGGCTTCATGGTGAAGAGAGGCTCATCTTTACCATCACCCTTGGCGACTTTACCATTGATCAGAACACCTTCAGGTCTGCCAATCGATCGTCCACTGTCAAGGAACTTCCTAAGAGTGCTGTGGCTCTTGGTGTACCAATCATGAATAATCACAGTGTAGTCATCCTCAGGATCTGCATATGGCACAGGTATGAGCAGACGACTGTTGATATGGAGCCCTCCAAATGCACCAGCTGCCCTCTGCATTCCCGTACTTGGGTAGTACATATAGCTTCCTATTTGATCTTTCACCTGGAATCGGTAAGTAAAGTTGGTTCCTGGTTGTATCGGGCAATTTGTTCCCAACACTCCATCTTGCCATGAGTTCTTCCTCTGCTGTACGCCAGTCCTGCAAGCAATCGAGCAGCCATTGATGGAATTAAGATTCAATTAAGAACAAACAAAGTAGCTATACCCTATATAGGCTGGCTGGCTAGATAACGAACGTACCATGTTATAAGGAAAGGCTCATCAATGTTATTGAAGACATTGATGACAACGTTGTTATTACTGGTGGAGTTGATAACGGGTCCAGGGAATTGATTGTTGATGAGAATGACCTGTTGAGGAACGCCTAGAGGAGAGAGCGTGCCATATGTGATGTTCCATGTAAAGAACAAGTAAGGGTCTTCACCTCTGATCCCAAGCATTGCCCCTGATAAGAGGCAAAGTAACACCAATAACACCCCTACCATCTCCTTCAAATCTTACCCTTAGCCCTTGATTCTTCTTCTTCTTATTCTGCTACTACTACTTATAACGTTTTTGCCTACACCAAGTAATTGCTGTATATTAATTGCATGTCCTAATAATGGTTGAAGAATAGCTGTCTGTGTATTCTTCTTCCACGTCCCTCGTAATCCTTTTTATAACATCAAGAGTTACTTTTCCGGTGAAAGACAAGTTGCAGACCATTCGCCACCTTGAAATTCTGGTGGGTATTCCTTCCATTGCGCACGCCCTTACACTACTTTGAAGTTTGACCGCTACAAAATCTCCATCCTTATAACTTATTTCTCCCACACGATCACCAAAACTTCATGTTACCACAACACAACCCCCTACGTGACAAAACTATCTCCCACACGAGCACCTTGTCTCACTAATATTAATAATAATTAAGAAGAAAACGATTAATTATCTTATTGTGAGTTTATATATATATATATATATAACATGCAAGTTGGATGAGCAATGCATGTCTCCAATGTAAAGTAAGATATTGCAAATTAGTATAAATTAATATAATTAATCAATATATGTTTTTAAGTCGGAAGGAAAGATTCATTTTTATCTTTTGTTTTTGCATTAGTTGGATCTAAAGATCATATTGCACACAAATACGTCGTAAAGCACTAAAAGAGTGGAGAAATCGATAAAACAAAATGGCTCATTATAAAGAGCAGAAAGGTCATGAATGAAAGAAAATTAATGTCCACCACTCTAGCGCAAGAAGAAGTTACAATCAATCTAAATCTATGTCAACTTCAATACAAGACGATCTCTAAGTTATTACATAGTTTTCAAGATAAAGTAGACAGCAATCACAGCAAAAACGAATTGTTAGTGTTACCCCAAAATGTTTCTTGCCTAACTTAGCAGGAGGAAGATCAGTGACTTTTAACATATTGATATTCACAGCCATGACAACTGATGACCTGCAACAGAAGCTAAAAGCAATAACTATTTGGTCTTGAAGAAGCTAGCTAGACAAAAAGATTTTTATTAAAAATCTGACAAAAAGGGTCGCACACTATCAAGCTGGCAAATACAAGTTATATCCTGTTCGTTTCTTCTGTTATTCCCTACTTGAAGAGACTGACAAGAATCTCCCAACCCTTTATGTTCATTAACAGATGAATCGGATTATTCTGGACTTAAAATAGGATAAAGAAGCAAGGGAATAATTTAAGCCGGAAACAAGCCAAGACTAGCTGCAACCTTAATCACACCTATTTGCAGAACCAAGGAAACCCCTTGACAACACTAGCATTATCTTCCGTTCCATGAAACTAGAGGCATTAGAAGCTCCTTTTATTCAGATAACTCCAATCACCAGCACTCATCTTTGAGGGGGATCCACAGTCCTAACATTTGCACCCGTCATTCCTTCAATCCGATCTTTGGTGATCTCCACAAAGTGGCCCACTATCTCATGAAACTGCTTTAGCCCAGACAGCGGGAGAATTATAGAGGACCTATCAGAACCAGCAACCTGCAATTTTTATGTCATTCCATCACAAAGGAACATCATTTGGACAAGAAGCCTTCAGATCAACGAAAGAAAAAGATGAACTTATCCAATCATCAACCTCACTTAAGACACACCTCAGAAATCCGCAGGAAATGACCTCTATTGTTTCTACCAAGATCAAAGAAGAATCTCTTCTGATCAGCTCTGATCACTTTCGAGACCCCGATGCCACCAATTTCTTCCTGTGCTGGCAGTTCAACGGACCTCTCCACATTCAACTCAGAAGCTGAAGTAGGCTGACTACTATCTCCAGTTATAAACCCAGCGCCAACGTCATCAGAAAGACCAACCAAACACTCTGAAGGTTCTGAATTTTGCTGCTTTGGTGTGCACACAACCAAGTGGAACCAAAAAAATGCAAAGTAAGACCCTGTAATTAATCAGATAAGGGCTCTTCCCAAGGAAAGAATGGAGAATTGCATGGAACTTTTAAGAAACCTGATTGGGCAACATGAAAAGTCTTGATGCTTCATTGATGTCTGCTAAAATGTTCCTGAATGCTGCCCATCCTTCATCTTGGGAACTGCCAGCAGGCACGATGATGGTGCTACGGTTTCTGCTAATAGAAGCTTCAGATACCTGCAAATATGTAATAACTACATCTATAAATTCTGAAATAGGTAAAAAAAATCACGCCTTCCAAAATCTGTTCTCCAGGAAAAGTTCTTTAACATGAGAATATTGGCAAAGACTCTCCTCCTGATAGCTGAAAAGATGCCTTATCATCATATCAGCAGTCTAATACAAAGGTGTTGAAGTTGACTGAAACAACATGACCTAAAAGATTCCTAATCTCAAAGAATTGCCACCACACTTCTCATAAGATTTCTGACAGAGGCTATTATAGTTCTTGATGAGTAAGCTTCTACAACAGCCCTCGCAAGTAGTATGTCACACAATTCTCAACTTAGTCCATTTGTATCCAAGGGCAGAAACCCATAACTGTATCTATTTGAAGTCAAATATACCCCCATATATTGGTATTTGATGAAAGGATCATTCAAATGTCTTAACATTTGAATATAAAGAAGGTCCAAAAGGAATATAAAGACAAAAAGTATTATACAGGTTTCCCTAAGCATCTAATAATTGATATTGGACATTCTTTTGGTGAAACTCTTAATGTTAGCAACAATAAGAGGTCACATTTGCATGCTTCTACATCATCAAACCTTTGGTCTTTCATTTGTTATTTCACCACAGAAACCATACAACACGCAGAGCAATTAGCATAAGGTAATATGAATCTTCAACTAGAAAAGAAGTAAATATGCATGCATGAAGTGTCAAAATATATTGATAAGACAAGGTTCAACTCCAGTAAATAGAAGGACTAATCTTTCATTTCCTCATCTGAGTGGATGCTCCAACAAAGAACTTCTCAAAAGTCCCTCCTGGACTCCAAATTGTGAGCTAAAAACACAATTCAGCTCAATAGCATACTAGAGAAAGTGTTAATGGACCAATAATAGGAAAAGAAAATCAAACATTTAACCATTTCCCTTGAACAAAGATAAAGATTGGATGATCAAACGCAAGAAGAGGATGGAAGAATGAGTGAAACATTTGGAATACAAATATCTTGGTAAATATTCAATGGCACAAGTAGACAGCATAACTTGAGCACAAAATGGAGGGAGTAATGCACATAGGACTGAGCAACCTACAATTGTCGAAGATTACATTTTAAAATGGTGCAACATAGACCTCCTTCAGCAAATTGGAAACTTCTTTAAGTTGTGACAAGTCACTTAAGATTCAATAAAAACAATATGATAGCAGAAGATACTCAGTTTGGTCCTTTTGGAGTTGATAATTATTCTATAATTTTAAGAAAAACTTCATACCTTTTAATTAGAAATGGCTCTAATGTCTCATAGATATGGGGAAATTTGCTCGAGGAAAATGGTTACAAAAGAGAAAATGAATGAGGTGCTCTGGTTTTCTGTTCGAATAGTTTTAGGAAGCAGCTAGAGATCAGGTTAATCGTTTTGAAATCGTTAGTTACCAAATGGGACTATATTTTGGATCGACCCTGTCACACGTCAAATTAATTTCTAAATACACTTCACCTCCACCACTATATTCACCATCCCTCTCCAACAGAAGCTGTAATTGCATTAATGTCATTTCTGGCTTTTACACTACTACAGCTTTATTCCTAAAAGCCTATAGGTTCAGTTCATATCACTATTAATAAGCCTTGGTCAAGGTCTTTGAACAAATACAAGAGAAACATATTCTTCGAAGAACATAGTAGCTTGGATCCTCATGAAAATTTAAAGCTGTGACATTACAGCAGCAGAAATAACGTACATGTTCTTTCTTAGGAATCTCTCTTGAATACATTGCAATTTACCTAGTACAAGCAACTGCCATTGAAAGGGTGCAGCTGTTAAATTCTATCCACGAATAAGGGACTGATTAAAACGGAAAACTTTCAGGACATGACAATTTATTGCATAGAGATACATAAATTGGGGTTTGTGATGGAAATTTTTGAAAAAGGAATTGAAACCAATCAAACTTCAGGATGTATGTACCATTGCAGACACAAAACAGTTAAATGAAGTCTTCTATTCAACATTTGATCCTGCTGCAACCTATAATTGCCAGGACTATGAAGTAAGAGTGCAAAGCTCAGAGGCAAAAGTCAATACGACGACCAGAAAAGAAAGAGGAGGGAAAAAGGAAGGGATCTGAATAATAAACCTTCAAGAAGCGGCCCCTTCTGTTTTCACCGATGTCAAAGTAGAAAACCTGCGGATTGTAAAACGAAAACAGGAAAAAAAATTAAAAGGATTAAGAGATGCAAGAAACTGAAATTAGAGTTAAAAGTTTCAAGAGTTAGGAGGAGCGAAAGAAGAAATTGCCTTGGTGTCGAGCTGCAATTCCTTACTGAAGAGGTCCTGATCACCAGAATTGACATAGTAATTAAAGAGATCCAAGAACCAAGAAATGCCGGAGAAGGGAACGATGATGGTGGACCTGGTAGCGGAAGTTTTCTCGGAGATCTTCAAGTAACGCCCACGAGGGTTCTCTTTGAGATCAAAGTAGAAGAGTTTATGCTCCACCTGCAGCGTTTTGCACATGAGCTCCACATCATTTCCTCCGCCCCCTCCTCCTCCTCCTCCTCCTCCACCACCACCACCACCACCACCAGAATTCCCTTCCATTTTATCAAATTCAAATACAATCTTCGTTCACAAGAATAAAATAACTTAACGAACTCAATCACACGTTCCTAGTTGACTTCTAAAACTTGAAAAAAGGAACCAAATTTCAAAAGTGGTTGACAAAGTAATTGTCTTTGTGTAACCACCAACAACAACCAAAAAAGGAGTGGAAGGCGCGTGGATCTTATAAGTAAGGCATTGGATTGAGGAGCTTCATTGATTATGAGTGAGTCAACTAGTACATGAACAACAAATGAATTGAAACTAGTCTTAGTACTGGATTTAGGGTTTGTGGGGGAGGTGAGGTATACATAATACAGTACGAAAATGGAGGGCAATCAATCTTCACCACGACCATTTAGCTTTTATTTTTATTTTTATTTTTATTACATTTCTGAAATAAAGACTAGTGAATGTAAAGGGCCAAGGCCCATTATAATTGGGCCTATAAAAAAAAACTTAAATCAGAGCTTTTGCTAATCGTTCGTTGGCTTTCTCTGAATCTCCGGTAGATCTTGAGAGCGCGTAAGCAGATCCCAACATCCACTGCTGTACTTCTTCTTCTTCTTCTTCTTCTTCTTTTTAATGTTTGCATGCTAACTAATTCTGATTTTTCGATAGTTATCTTAATTATCTTCTTCTCCGATTCAGTTTAGTTCCTTACTTTGTTTTTTGTTCATTTGGATTCTAGGTCTCTACTAATTTACATCTTTATTTATTACGAAAACAAATCTATTGATTGTTGAGATTCATTTTCGTTATTTGGATTAATTATTATGGTTATTTCTGGGTGTATAATTCGTTTTTTTACATCAATTTATTCAGCGTAAAGAAAGAGGATAGAGGAAGGAAGGAAGATGGAGGGTGTATTTGTTGGGATATTTGTTTTGACAAATCTTCCATTCCTTCTGGCTTTTCAATCCACGGTGCCAGCTTTCCTTTGGTCTCCTCATCTCCCCCGAAATGAGTACGTACCACACGCATTCTTAATTTTACTCTCCTTTATTTGCTATTTTGTTTCCCTTTTCTAATTCTTGTGGTAATCGTTGATATTATCATGTTCAAAGCTAATGCCATGATAAAATTGTAAATCTAATACACCAATGGGACATATTTGTTGATCAAAGCTAAACCCATTATTGGGTTTGCGTTTACCATCAGAAGGAAGAAAATTGTGGGATAATATAACTTCAATGTCAAAACATATCGTGATGATGCTGCCTTGACTTCAGTCTTAGCATTATCTGGTAAATTTCATTTGGATTTGAATTATTGCATTGTTTGATGAGTAGGATGTATTGGCCAAAAATCATCAGGACAGTTTATTTGTCAAATATGAGCCCATCGGTAACACTTGAACACACATTCGATATGATAGTAAATGTTTCGATGGTTTTGAGCCTTATCAGTGGCCCTTACATGCCAAAAAGTTTGAGGCTTGGAGCTTGTTTTTTTATCTACTGTTTCTTACATTGCTACACATCCTAAGGGGCTTCTTCTTTCGTCATGTATACTACTGCTTATAGCATGTGTTGGTGTCATATTGCTGATAAATAACAATTTGCTGATATGCTGTATTTGCTCCGTAGTACTTACCTTTATTAGCATTTTTTATTGGGTATATACTTTAGCTTTTATATTTTATTTTCTTTAAGTGCATGCCTGAAGTTGATGTTTAATATTTCACTACTCCAATTTCCTACAGATTGCTACTTAATAGAATGGATGAAGCCGTGAATTATCAGACATTTTCTCCTAAAGATCTAGCCAAGTCTGTTCTATCTGAAGGGGGATGGTCTAACCTACTGGTTCTAAGCTTTTTTCCCTAGTATTGCTTACACGTTTCCTCTTGAAGCTTTTGAATAGAGGATATATGTGTTCCTTTATTTCTTTAATCTTCTGTGTTATTTGTTAGGCTGTTTTTTGCTTATTTTCTCTTTATTCTTCTTACCATGCAGTGCTCTAAAGAAAATCTTCAGCAGCCTTTGGATCTGGCTCTTGTTTTTGTTGGTAGAGAGGTAAGAACTTTGAAGTTCAATTTCTTTTCCCTCCACCCCCATCCTCCTATTTCCTGTGTAGAATATTGTTAAATCTTCAATGGGCTTGACCACTTCTGGCACAGTGGCACTTGTCTTCGCTATAGTTATCTTACTACAGCTAATCAATTGATGGTGATGAATAGATAATTGGGGTATAAATGTTCTCAAAATATTTTATGTCTCATAACTGCTATAGTTTTTTATTTAGATCAGCATAAATGCTGAGCATAATTTCTGACCCCCTTTTGTTTTAAACTTCACTTTTGCAATGATGTAGTTAATACATGACAGGGAATACAACTTGGGCAGACATTTTCTGTTTTTCTGAATTCATTTCATCGATTGCTTGCCATTTCTTATTTGTAGCTGCGATCATCAGACCTTTCTGCAAACAAGAATGCAGATCCTGCCCTTGTTAACTTGCTCAAGGTAACTAGAGTATGTGCTATTATTGGGCTTTCACACTGGCGTTCAGACAGTAATTACATCCTAATTTGCATTCTTATAGATGGTTTTTGTGCTCTGGTTAGGCCTCATTTAAAAGATCTAATTTCTCTATGGCATTCCCGTATGTTGCTGCATCAGAGGATGAGAGAGTGGAGAGTTCATTGTTTGTAGGGTTTGCTGAAACTTGTGGGCAGGACTTGGTGGTTGGTAACATTGCTTTCTCAGAGTCATGCTCTGTAGACGGTGAAAACTTTAAAAAACTTGCAGACCTGGATGCAGTTCATGTAAGTTAACTTGACATATTAATAAACTTGCTAGAATTTTTGTTGTGTCAACTGTCTTAAAATCTTCTATCTATAAAAAACAGGACTATCTGACTTCTAGGAGGAGAAAGACGTCAAATGGGCCAGCTGATCTCATTGTCTTCTGCCACGGAGGATCAGAGTACCGGAAAGGATATGACCAGAAACAGAGTGAACGTGTGTTAAAGTTATTTGTTGTTTGTGTATCAAAAATCTTCTATTTTTTTTCCTGGCTTCTTTGTCTAAGAGATTCATGCTGATATTTCTTGCACTAAATTTGCAGGTGGAGTTTTCTTTGAACTTATCAGTTCTGTCGAGATGTCCCATGCAAAATATTCGGTGCTCTATGTTTCAGATCCCTTTCCGTCAATCAGTTATCCTTCTTCTCGAGAACTAGGAAGGATTCTCGTCGAAGATTCTAGAGGAAATGGATCACTCAATTCCACCTTCTGTGATGAAGTTTGCCTGATCAAGTCATCACTGCTTGAAGGGGTTTTAGTTGTAAGTATTTGTTTAACCTTCCATTTGCATCTTGCTGCGTGTTTAGCTGCTCTTTGTATCTAAATAGGCAGATAATTCTCATATGATCTTTTCATCTGTGAGGTCATGTTCATGGAAGATGGCCTGAGCTTGATGTCATTTAGGTATATTCGTTATCTTTGACAAGAGTATTGTCATAACTACAAACTGTAGAGGAGGAAAATGAGATTAGGAGCAAGAAATACGTGTTGAACGAAAGGAAGGAAATAACTAAATGATCTTATAACTTCCGTTATTATATGTTATTCTCCTATGCAGTTAGAAAGTAAATAGAACTGTAGCATCACCTACTGTCAGGAGCGATGACTTGGCAAAAACTTCTCAGTTTTGGACAAGATTCACCGATCTCCAGTATCAGTATATTTTATTCATTAGCCGAGTATTTTTCTGAGGTGACATTGGAGTCTAAAAAGATAAAGAGGGAAGTTTGGTTGAACACCTTAGCATTCTAGTTGACGTCCTGAAAGAACTAGCGAGCCTTCAATGACAGATACTTTTAGTGGCTCGTAACAGGGAATATCTTACTGGGGAATCCTAGTTTGTTTCTGATATCAGGTGCCATAGTCATATCAGTTTATTTCTCAACAGCTCACTGACCAACTCTTTGAGTACTCAAGTAGCTTAATATCTAGGATATATTAGTATTTTATGTGTCCTTGCTCTATCATTCATATTAAATGTTCAATGGTAAACTAATCTTGTGGAGCACTGATATCAAAGTTACATTTGCTGCTCCAGGGGGTTGTTTTGCTTGTCATATTAATAGCAGGACTTTCTTGTATGATGGGAATTGACACTCCGTCGAGATTTGAGACACCACAGGACTCTTAAACTGTGTTGTGGGGCTGAAGCATCATTTTTTGGTACCAAGTCTTCTATGCGATGCAGGATTGGAAATGATTAGTTGCAAGTTATGTAGTCGCACTGGAAAAGATGTAGCCTTGTATGTAGTCGCACTGGAAAATATGTAGCCTTGTATGTGCCAATCGATAATGATGGGGTTTCTGATAGCATTGTGTGATGTATGCCTTAGCTAATATATTGTTTTGTTATTAAAGCAAATGTTTTGCTTCGACAAGGTTTCACGGAAAATAACATCGTAGTTGTACAAAACATTTTCAACTTTCCAAGTTTATGTGGTTCGGCCATGACTTGAGAACAAGTTACAGAAAGACACTCATTAGATCAGTCAAACTATACAAAAATGGCTACCAATGTTTAGTAATAAGATAATTACTAAACAAACAGTTTGACAATTGATTGACAAACTGTCAAAAAATATTTACAAATCTCAACGATGTCATTTAGTTTTCTTATTTATGTTGGTAATTAGGTGCTGATTTTTAGCTGATTCAGTCAGTAATCTTACAGAGGAAAGTAAGAATATTAGGTAATAATTAGTTAACAACTTAACTATGTACCTATAAGGGTGTTGTATAATACATACCATTTTTACTCAATTATGCAATAAGTGTTTTCATTATTTGAGAATATAGCTTCATATTACCCTAATAACAGACCCATGATGGAAACAAATAGTGATTTTTTGATAAAAAGTAAGTATGATTCATACTACTTACTATTTGAGGGCACTAATGAGGATGATAAGAATGAGTATCCAATAGTGATAAGGAGAGCATTGAGTGCTCCAGTAAAAGAAGATGTGGAAATACAAATGAAAAACAAAATTAGGTTTGCACCTTTCATCCTAATTTGGCAATGTTTTCTGAAAAAAGGAATTGGCATGAATGCCATGAAAAGAGATTATTTTGTTTAACCAAGGGGCAGTTACAATAATAACCTTGTCAAACGCTAAATAATAAGGATCATGTAATCTTAACCAGGAAAAATGAAAATTAACGTAAGGTCTAAACCAAATCATATTCAGGCACAAACGGACATCTGGAGTGTAATGTAGCATAATGGAGAAGCAAGTGGATGACCATAGAGATGTTCATCATATTCAATCAGATAGGAACCCCTAGCTCAGAAATCTTCAGGATCCGTTTGTAAAGTGCCATCCTCTGTTGCTTCAGAACTGATGCCATTGAAGCAACCTAATAAATGAAACAAACAAAACAGAGAGCTATAAAATTATCAACCAGGAAAGTACACTAAAGACAACCAATAGTGTCAAACGTATGAAAAGCCCACCTCAGCTCTAAGTTTTAAAGCCTCCCTTCCAGGAATTTCACGAAGCTCATCCATCAAATCTGATAAAGAGTGCAAGAGATATAGAAGCATTAATATTTGAATTTGAACAGTATCCCCTGTTACTTTTTCTGTATACAGTTCGCAATCGTACAGATAGAAGAGGCATATTTCAAGCACATCAAATAAATTTTTCGTATCCATATCCACACGTAATCTTTACAGTGCTTGATCACGGAACCTCATCAATAGAAGGTGGTAACCTTGGTAAGTCAACAAGGCCAAAACCTTATTGATCACGAACCTCATCAATAAGGCATTGTTCAAGACTCATGATCCACACGACCCACCATCCCTTCCAGAACTGCTTATAATATAGCTAAAGTAAAAATGTCTATTGCACATACCTACAGCTTTAGTTTCAACCTTGTAGACTGACTTAGCAAGACGATGAATGTGACTTCCAGCATCCCTACAAGCATTAGTGAATAAACAAACAGGCAAAACTGAAAGTAGCGTGGTGTGCAAAGAGAAGTTATATCACTTTACATGAGTTCCTGTTGACCATGTTTCATATCTTTTTCAGCAAGAGCTGCTCTCTCAACCAATTTCCCACTCTCCTTCTTCATTAGTTCAACTGAAAGGTTAAACTCTTTTACATTCTTTTCAGCTCTAAGAAATTGGGCCTGTGCATAAACATTTGAATACAAATTATATACGAGGAACAGCCTTCAATACAAACAATAGAGAATTTAGGACTATAGGCTTTCAATATAGAAAATCTATGAAAAGTTAAATTGCAAGGCGATGGTATTCATGTATAGGAATTTCCTGTAGTACCTCCTCACTTTGAAATCGACCCAATGTATGTCGAAACAAAAACCTTCTTGGTCCTGCAGCCAAACCATTAAGATCAGCTCACCAAGGATGCATGGTATTTCTTGCTTTGGATTGTATCTTTGTCAAACGGTACTTTAAATGATGCAATTGAATTGAAGAACATAATCTTCTACCAATTTGAAGAATTAAAACCCAACAATTAAGCATCCACCCTATTTAGTGAAGAAATGACTGCACTAAACGAGGTATCCTGTATGAGAAATGGCGGGAGTGGGCGAGGTTTTAGTGCAGTGAAATGGTCAAAACTAAAAAAAGAATACCCCTAAAAAGGAGGAAGCTTGCTGCCAAGGTAAACCCAACAGCTGCAGAAGGATGTTCCCTGGCGATAGTCAACTCCTCTGAGAATCAAACAAAGAAAACGACTGAGGGACATTAGTGGTTCGAAGCCTTCAAGAACAAAAGAGAGAAAAGATTTGTACTTTATGGAATAAAGACAGGCAATGGGGGTGAGTTTATTACCTTTGAGCTTGGAGAAGAAGGCATGTTCATAGGAGTTGAAGTGAGAAATGGCGAGAGGCAGTTTATCCTTTTTCACAGAAAGGGAAAATGAGCATTACAATAGAAAACAAGATGAAGAGGAGATACAGAGAAGAGTTATACCTGTAAAGAGGAGAGCAAAGAGGAAGAGTGGAGATGAAAGCTACGAGCAGAACTAATTGCAGAGTCTTTGGATTGGATCACCGTTCTCTGCAGATCCTCACCCCACCACTTGTCTCTTCTTTCTTCTTCTTCTTCTTCTCCTCTTCCAGTTCCCATTTTTCACCTTGCAATTGGAACGAGAAGAACTAAAAACATTAAACTGTTTATTATTTATCGATCACAGATTTGGATGAAGTAAGAATGGCCCAATCCAAAACATAATTCACTTGGATTTGATTCTTCTTCCATTCATGGGCTTTGATTGGCCCAGATTACAAAAGAAACGAAACGCCCATTCTTTTTCTTTAATTTCGTTTTTGATCACATGATGGGTGTTGCGATTGTTAATAGGATCCGATTTCATATGCCAAAAACAGAGTAGTTTCCTTGATAACCACACTTGAATTGAAGACACTAGAGACAGGGAAGAGTGATCTAAAGGCTGGTATGTGTGTATGATGTTTTGTGGAGAATTGAAAGATCGGATACATAGTTGGATCAGAGACTACGATAGGCTTCAATTCTTGGCTCTAATCCTCCTTTATATTCAGGTGAAATTTCCATTTACGTACATGTGTTATGCTGTCCTTTCTGTGTGATACTTTGGGATTGATGATGTTGTTGTGTTATTACAAAATTGTAGATAGGGTGCGCATTGATTGGATCTCTAGGGGCGTTGTACAATGGAGTATTGGTGATAAATTTGGGAATCGCATTGTTCGCTTTGGTTGCTATTGAGAGTAGCAGTCAGACTTTGGGTCGTACCTATGCCATTCTTCTCTTCTGCTCTCTTCTCCTCGACATTGCCTGGTTTATTCTCTTCGCGCGTAATATCTGGTACTTAATTAGAAACAACAGGAGATTAAGAATCTTCACTGCTGAATTGTTGTTATGTTCCATTATAAAATGCTTTTGCACATCTCTTCTAATCAAGTAAATCCAATTCTTTCTTTGTGCTTGTAGGGAAATTTCCTCCAAGACTTATGGGGCTTTTTTCATCTTTTCAGTCAGACTCACTTTTGCTATGCAAATTATAGGCTTTTCTGTTAGGCTATCTTCCTCTTTTTTGTGGGTTCAGATTTATCGATTGGGTGTTTCTCATGTAGAAACTGTGCCTCCTCGAGAAGCAGATTTTGACTTGAGACACAGTTTTTTAAGTCCCGTAACTCCTGCTGTAGCTGGACGTTTTTCAGATTCTGATGTTGTTTTAGGAGGCTCTATTTATGACCCAGATTATTACTCATCACTTTTTGAAGATGGTCAAAACAATGGGTGTCTACGAGAAGTAAGCCAATTGCACCTAATCCACATGTTCCTTTTTTTCTTTTTTTTCCTGGGTACTCACATGCTTTCAACTCTTTAATTCGTATCATATCTATCCATTGAGAAAGTTGATAATTACTTACTGTATTTAGGTTGATAGAATGGTTGGTTTGTGGGGTTCATGATGAAATTGAGTGGGAAGACGAGTTGATTTTGGTTGTCATGGTTTGTTGGATACCCTCAAAAGTAATATGATGATAGGATATCTGTTGCTCTATGCATATCAGCTGTGATTGGAAAAGATTAGTCACAATGTGTTACTCTTTAATTGTGTGAAAATTTGGATGACATTTAAATAAAAATAAAGAGTTGAACACAACCATATTTTAGTTGTATGCTAATTGTATGGATGAGTAGTTTTTCCTTTCTCTTACTGAGCATGGATGAATATTTTTCCATGTATACTCATCATATGTGCTACACCGAACATCTCAATTGGATGCTTTTATCTTAGAAGCTTTTCCCTTTGAGATGCCAAAGGTATAATAATATACGATAGCCTTTGTCTGCGCCATAGTTTTTGTTTTAAATCTTCAACTAAGGTGTGCAGTGATCGACCTTCTCCTTTAGATAGGGATTGCTGAACTAGGGTGGTAGTTAAGTTTTTACCTAGCACGTGAATGCACTTGCCATGTTTGAATAATTTTGCAGCTAACGTTGATAGGTTATCATTCATACTGGTTTATGATAAAAAGAGTTGAAAAAATGAGAAAGGTAGATTTTGATATAAGTAGGTCCTAACATAACAACTCATGGAGCACACACAACAGTGTAGGTAGAGGAAGGGGTGTGCTGAAGAAGTCAAAAGAGTGTACTTGTTGTGGCAGTTTAACAAGCTTGTTTGACTAATCTTCCCTATTTTCTTTCTTTACTTATGTTTGAAAGACAAAAATCATTTATGGACTTTGCATTTTATTTTGCTTTTAGGATAAAACTCCTGCTATGGTTGAAAATGTATCTACTTCTGCTGCCTGTGCCTCACAGCTTAAGGTTCCTAGTGTCAGAACTTTTCAGACTGTAAATGTAAGTTCTTCCGGATGACTCTCATCTTCTGCTTACTTGTACTGATATAAAAATTTTAGGCGAGTTTTTCAACAATGATCAGATATTTAATAGATTTTGCATGGTTAACTATTATGTACTTAGCATTATCAATAATGGAACTTTGGATTGGACAATGATTCAATGGAATTGGGTCGGAACGGGCTCAGGCCCAGCCCATGGCTTGGGACTCAAGGCTTGAGTCCAATCCCAATCGGGCATTAGGGCAGGATCCCAAGCTCAGGCTTCGGTCTAGGCCCGATTTTAATAGATATCCAACCAATCCCAAGTTGAAGATTCGTTTTTTTTTTCTTTTACAATTGCAAATGTTTGAACTATCTGCAACTCTATCCATCATAGATATTGTAATTCCCACAGCGACCTTAATCAGATTCCCTCATTGATTTCTATGTCCTTCCAATCTTACCTTGTAATATTCATCAAACTCTTTACTACTGACTTCCTTGGTTGGGGCCAAGTTTTGATGTGGACTGCCTTTTGTTGTTACTCCCTGTGGTGTTGGGGTAGGCAGGATCTCTTTATCAATCTGGATTTTGAGGCCTATGGTCACTAGAGCTCCCCCATTGGTGCTCGTGTTACTGTTCATGCCAGACTGTTGGCAGGTTCTAAGGTTCCCCTTCATGCGTAATATAGTGGAGTGGACTGTTAGTACTGTCTCATGCTTCCTCACCAATGAGTAAGCCTGTTGGAGAGTGCGGGATTTGAGGAGTTTGACGATGACCTCCAGCTCCAGCTTTAGGCCCTTTAAAAAGAACCCGATCAAATATTCCTCCTACAATGTCAGTTTGTTGGAGTATTTATAGAACTTGGTGTACTAGTCTTGCGCTAAATGGTCTTGCCTAAGTTATTTGAAATTGCCCACTGGATCCTCAAAAACCTCCTAATCGAACCTTTTTTTAACCACATCAGTAAGCTCTTCCCAATCTTTAGGTTCCTTCTAGGTTTGTTTCTTCATAATTAATTGATACCACTCATGTGCCTCTCCTTCCAGATGCATCATTGCAATTCCTACCTTCTTCTCACTCGGGGTGTTTTCGAGTGCAAAGAATTGTATGCACTTGTATAACGAACCCTTCACTCCACTACCCTTGAACACTGGGAAGTCAATCTTATTAAATCTTGTTGGGGTTCTGTACACCTCCTTCCCTGGTGAGGTTCCCATATGTAGTGTTATCGGCTCCTTCCCTAGTGAGCCTTGCTTCGCTGCTCTGCCCATTGTCAGCATAAGCTGATGAAAAATAGTTTTCAGCTCTCCCAATTTTTTTTCCTGTCTCTCCATCCTGCCCTGATTCTCCACTAACAGCTTCTCATTTCTGGCTTGGTTCTCAAGTAAGGTTTTCAGGTTCTTCTCGATTCTTCTGAGTTCTGTTCTCACATTCCTTCTGCGATGGTGAAGTTCCAATGGTCATCCACTCTTATACCAATTTGTTACATGCAAAATGACGAAGGTGTAAGAATGCAGAGAATATCGCCATAGAAGAAGAGAATTAGAAGAGAGGGAAAAGCAAGGACGACATTGTTATTGATCCTCTGAAAAGTTTGTCAGTTCATTTTATGATATAGACCCGTAGGCCTTACATCTACTGCCACGTACAACTTTGTCAGAAAACAGAGTATAGTGAAATGAAACTACATCGTTTGACGAGTCTTATATCGTAGTGCCTAAACAACTTCGTTTTTCTCCTGTTTGTTAAGGGTTGTTGGTTCCGCCTTTTGCATGGTTTCTTCTCTCATGACAAAGGTGATGTGCCGACAAGAAAAAGGATGGATTCAAAATTTCCGTCTTTATACCATGTAGATTTGAAAGTGAGTGAAGGTTAACAGTAATTGCCATGAATATATAATATACAAGGAAATGTATTTACAAGTAAAATCTGATACAGCAATCTTGATTTCCAAGATATTGAATTTAATGTGCTTGTGCTTTGCTATATTTACTGTTTTTAACTATTGTAGTACTTATTTCTTGCAGGAAGAGAATGCAGATCCGAAGCTTCAGATTGTTTAATAGTACCACCTTTAAGTTTGGCTCGTACTCTTCCACAAGCATTATTTTGAGGTTGGTTTCCTTGAGTGAGGCCAGTTGTGAGCAGGGGTGTGAGACATGTACAGCTTTTGATATTGCAATTTTTTCGCACATGTTGACTAAGTTTATAAAGAGTTGGGTACGGTTAGGAAGATTTGTTTGTTGAGAAGAAGCGTGAAAACCTCATTCTACAATGTTAAGCCAAGAATGCTATTTTCCCATGATGAGTTTGTATGTTAGTGAATTTTGACGTGAGGTACACTTTTCTGGGATAGGCTGTCGTCTTTAGCTTTAATTTCATTTTTTCTTGTATTTTAGATGGGGGAATAGTTAGCCCTTTAAAACGCCTGAAGTTTATGCCTATTTCTTCATTGATTATTCTAATTGAACTTATTTATCCTTCTATTTTTCAATGATGTTGGTGTCTACCAAATTGAATGAAGCTATAAGAAAACAACTTGAGTTGATTCTTTTTGTTTTTTTACTTCCGTCTCGAGTTGGATTATATCAGAAATGCTGAATTAGTAGGCCTATGGGCTTAAACCTGCTATGAATGACTTGAAGAAGCTTTGTTGGGGAATGTAGTCTTCACGCTAGAAGCTATTCATTCTTTACACAGAAGAGAACAAAGGGGTAATAGTTCTGTTACAAGGCGGGCCTCACTCTCTAGATTGATCACAAAGGTCTTTGTGTTTTGTTTTTGTGGAGATTCGGCCAACTCCAGCTTATTTCTAGTAACTAGTTATGAAACTGGAAGTCTTGCTTGTGCTAAGGTCTCCTGATATGATCTTAAGTTCTTTGCTATTCCATCTACTAAGAATTGGATAAGTTTTAATTTTGCAATTGAGTGAAATCTTTTTAAGGGGAGGTTAAGCAAATTTGATCTTGGAGCTGTGTATTGAACTTTGCACTTAAAAAAGAATCATACGGTTGTATCTATCTCAATCTTGGATAAGTTGAGTTGTCCTGACTAATCTCTAATATGTGAGTTGGTATGAGAAAGACATATTAACTGAAAAATAAGGCTATTTTTAACAAGATAGATAATTGTACAATAGTCCATATGGTTAAGAATAGTAACATAACACAAAGCCTACATTCTATGGTCAAAACAAAGAATATGATTACTTAGATAATTCCAAGGATGACAAGTTTTGGTTTTGAATTGAACCTATTTCCAATTTGATTTTGGAGACATATTTAGATTGTTTTTCTCAATTTTGTATTGTATAATGAAGGTGGTAATGCATTTGTATGACTAAAGATTGAGAATGCCAACCAACAAGAAATTTAAGACCAATTATTTGACTTTGTCTTCTTCTTCTTCTTCTTCTTCTTCTATATAATATAAGCACATCACATGCCTTCCTCATAAGCACCCAATAAGACTAAAGTCCATTTGTGGTATTCTATATATAATATGAAGTACATGACAACCCTTTTTTCTTTTTCTTTTTCGTTAAGTACAACAATATTTCAATAAAAATCCAGGTTAAGTAGTATATAATCAAAACCTAATTTTATTTATTTATTCTATAAAAGAATTTATAATATTTAAGACTTTTGTGTTTAAGCAACGCGGTTTAGACAAGTTGTCCTAAAATCAGAATCTTTGTTTCATTTCATGGTATGTACTATGTAGGTGTTTAAGTATATTATAGGCGTCAATGATGTTCCTCACTTTCTCTCTCTTATTCCTCTATCTGTCTCCCTCTTCCTCTCTAATCAAAATTCAACACAATCCAATCAGAATCCAGTAAGTTCGAAGCTTTTTACTTTTCGCTTATGGGTCTTTGACAATTTTCTCTTTTGACTATGTTTGCCTGTTAAATTGAATGGCTGTGGGTTGTTTGTGGTATTTCTTCTCCCAACTTGGTTCAATTTGTTGATTATTCTGAATTTTGGAAGGGAACAGCTAACTGTTGATGTTGATGAATTCTGAACCCTCCTTTCATTATTGTTATTATTATTTTTCCACTTCATTTGGGGATTCTTCCAGATCTTGTTATTCGTGTTCTTCCAATCTTCAATTTTTATTCTTTTTTCCTCCCACCCACCTTTTCAATCTGTCTTGTTTTTCTCTTTTGTTAATATTTATTGTTTGCTTATCATTTAATCTCACAGATTGTTACTCGAATTCCAATATTATGCTTTTCCATATTTGATTTTGGTTTTAGTTGTCTTTCTCGAAGCTCATCCTTAACGTCTCGTCTTTCATTTCTATGGTAAGATCATTTTTTCTCTTTGTATTGGTTTGTTTCCCCTCAAATCGTAGTATGATTATTTTTATATATTAGCCTTAGAATTTTCTCTCAATTTGTCCTTCGTGCTTCAAATCTACAATTCTCTATATTTCCCCTTCCCCTTGGTATAAAAAAATTTCATCAAAAGATAGAATTTTTTTACTAAAGAGCTAAATTTTCTACATCTGTTCTCTTGGTCCCTTTCTTGCCCTAGAGGACGGATTGTTTTATCAGGTGATCTAGCAGTTCCTGATTTCTAGAACTTGAATCCCTCCCACCCTTTTGTTGTTGTGCTTGACCTCTGCATAGCTTGTTAAGCAGTCGTCGCATTCCTTCTCTTTTTTCTTTTCTTTTTCCTTCTGTTATGGTTTATATTTCCTGAAACTTTCTGTTATTGATACTTTGGATCTGTGTATATATTCTTGCATATTATTCATTTGAGATCCTCTTACCATGAGTTTATAACAATTTTTTCCTATTAGGGGCTCTTACCTTGGTTATTACAAATACAGGTGTAGATACATCAACATCAGGAATAAAGAAAAGGTGACAGTTGAAGGATTGGAAGAGGAAGTATGGAAGAATCAATGGCAGCAAGGTATTGGTGTCACATGTGCTCTCAAATGGTGAATCCCATCATGGATGTTGAGGTCAAATGTCCCTTTTGCATGAGTGGATTTGTTGAAGAAATGAGTACCAGCCCGAGGAATATACAGGACCCTGGTACTGATTTTGGGTCAGATCGCAGCCTTTCTCTTTGGGGCCCTATTTTGCTTGGTATGATGGGTAACTCCCGTCGTCGCAGAAGATCTAGAAGAATGGGTTTTGATGATGACGAAGACAATGCTGATGGTGAAGCACGGCATGGAGGAGAGACTGAACTGGACCGTGAAATTGAAGCAATCATTAGGAGGAGGAGGAGAAGCTCAGCTACCATACTGCAATTGCTTCAAGGAATTCGAGCTGGAATGTTGACTGAATCGGAGAATTCTGAAGAAGATCGCGATAGGGATAGAGAAAGAGAACGTGTCATTTTGATTAATCCCTTCAATCAATCTATTGTTGTTCAAGGTTCTTATGACTCTAACAATGGACAAAACCAGAACCAAAATCCCATCGGATCACTAGGTGACTATTTCGTTGGTCCTGGTTTAGACTTGTTATTGCAGCATTTGGCGGAGAATGATTCTAATAGATATGGGACTCCTCCTGCTCATAAGGAGGCAGTTGACGCATTACCTACTGTGACAATTAAAGAGAAATTGCAGTGTTCAGTGTGTTTGGATGAATATGAGATTGGTACTGAGGCAAAGGAAATGCCTTGCAAACATAAGTTTCATAAGGGGTGCATATTACCATGGCTGGAACTTCATAGTTCTTGTCCAGTTTGCAGGTATCAGCTGTCTGTAGATGAGTCTAAGCTTGATTCTGAGAGGCCTAGGAATATCAATAATCAGAGACTGAATGATAATGATGGTGGTGAGAGTAATATTAATCATGGGAGCACTTTTGAGGAGGGAGACGGTGAAGGGAGAAATGGAAGTGGGAGAAGGTTTTCCTTTCCTTGGCCTTTCAATAGTTTGTTCTCCGCTGCCTCATCATCCCAATCCGGTGGAAGTGATTCATCATCCTCGCCATACCCTTGAAGAAATGCACCTGGAAATGCTTATTGAACTGTCCATTGCGTATCAATTTGAGTCGATGTAGTTTAGAAATCCATCCCTATCGTGTTCATGTACATATTTTCTTTGCCACACTTGAGGTTGAATCCAAGTTGTTTTTCAGTTCACATGCTTCTTTTAGATTCTCCTTGTTTTTTATGTAATTCTTTCGTTATTGAAGAAATTTCTGATTCTTCTGTATGAACCAATATCATTGTGTATAAATCTTTGGCCACGGTGGATGTTTCAGCTGTATGCTATTCAATTTGCATAACTTTAATCTTTTTGTTTTACTTTGATACACTTCTTTTACTGGCCACTGGACTCTAGCATTATATATCATATGCTATTTGGCCTTTAGAACCAAGTTCGATTGCCTTAATTACGTGCTAGTTCTTACAAGTGCATTAAAACTCCGAATGATCCTTCTTTGAAGTGAAAACTCACCAAATCAGTTGGTGCTCAACGTTTTAATTTGTAAAGAAAAGCAGCGTGAGATCAAACAAACCAACCAAAAAGGGTTTAGTGCTGCCATTATAGTTGACAGCATAGTTCACTCTAAATTTACGAATGTGAAGTTACTCTCCTTATACATTAACCCCTTCTATCCTGTCTTCTTCTCCAAACGATAAAAGGAAAATGGCAAATTCGAAGAAGCATCACTTGACAGTGATGATCTTGATGACAGATGCAGTTCCAACTCGGTGCAGAGCCACCACAGAGTCTCCACTCTTACATAGTCCTTTTGCCATAGCATGCTGGATTGCGAAATCCAAAGCTTCTTCTGTTGTCTCAGCGTGAGAAGCCTTAGCAGATCCTGCATATAAAATTGGCACCAACCCACGGACAATAAGGCTGTGCCTTGCAGGTCCTTCGTCACTGCATGACCAATCAAATGAATCAGTCTTAATCTCAGGCACAACCACAGATAAAACGGGCATGCCCGGCCTGTACTTAGCCACCAGTTTTGCAGTACTTCCTCCCCTTGTTAACACCAGTATAAAAGCTGCTTTTGTTGAATTGGCTGTTCTGACAGCAGAAGAGGCAAGGCTTTCTAATGGGCTCATGGGCACAGGTGAATGTTGCATGATCCTTTTAAATACATCTCCATAATCAAGTGTGCTCTCTGCTTCTACACAAATCTTTGCCATAGTCCGAACGGCAAGTTCTGGATACGCTCCAGCTGCAGTCTCACCACTCAGCATCACGCAATCAGTACCATCAAGAACTGCATTGGCAACATCTGTAGCTTCTGCTCTGGTTGGTCTTGGGGACTTGATCATGGACTCAAGCATCTGGGTTGCAGTGACAACAGGTTTTCCTTGGATGTTGCACTTATAGATCATTACTTTCTGTGCTAGAAAAATCTTCTCAATTGGAATTTCCATTCCAAGGTCACCACGAGCCACCATAAATGCATCCGTGTTTGCTAAGATATCATCAAAATTCGCCACCCCTTCTTGATTTTCAACCTATCAAAGTTTTCAAATGGTGGGAATGATACATAAGTGAGACAATAACCACTGCAATTTGCTACCTATACTCGATTACATGACAACAATTACTTGACAGTCGTTCACTCAAAATCAATTGCATAGTTCCAATTTCTACCAACAAGCAAGCAGTAAATGCTGTAACACATTAAGCATACCTTTGACATGAGAAGGATACTCTTGCCGTGCTCGCCCAACAAGTTCCGCACTTCCACGAGATCTGAGCCTTTTCGAACAAAAGAAAGAGCAATCATGTCAATGTGATTAGGAACCCCCCACCCCATGATATCATCCTTGTCTTTCTCAGTCAAGGTTGGCAGATCCACTATTACTCCTGGGAGATTAACATTCTTCCTTTCACCAAGAATAGCTGAGTTCTCGCATCGGCATCGAACCAAACCAGCCTGTTTGTCACATGATAGAACAGCGAATGAAATGGTGCCATCAGCACAAAGTATGACACTCCCTGGCTTGACATCTTCTGCCAATTTCTTGTAGCTCATGCAGATCATATTTTCATCGCCCTTGATGCTATAGTCAGTAGATATGGTGATCTCCTGACCTTGTTTTAGCTGGATGGGTTTGGCATCTTTTAAGAAACCAGTTCGAATCTCTGGTCCCTGTCGCACGAAAATGAAAAAAATTAAAGATTTTGTGTGTGGATCCAAACAATTACGAAGGCTGCAAAGAGAAGGAGATGGATGGAATTGGAATTCAACAGAATCTGAAACATTTTTTATCAAGAAAAAGAACAAGTGGTAAAGTAAATCATAGTAATTCCATCGAGGAAAGGGCGGACCTTGGTGTCAAGCATAACAGCACAGAGAATACCGGTGCTGTCCATAGCAGTCCTAAGATTGTCAAGCGTTTCTTGGTGATA
>JANIMX020000353.1:42176-52244 GCA_024582655.2 Erythroxylum kunthianum | reverse complement strand
ACCTCTCTTTAAGGCAATCTAGTAGCAATTTAGTGTTTTGGCAACGGGAATCACTCAAAGGTCTGGTCAACTGATGTCTAGGAAGTGTATTTAGACTGTTTTTGATAGTAGTATATTTTTGTAAAGAGTTTTAGACTCTTATGTTTATGTACAAACATTGATTGTGTTGTATTGACAATGTTTGTAAGCTTATTATTGTGAATGAAATGAAGAAAATTGTTTTCCACAAAATAAATACTTAAGATTTTTATATGAAGTCACCATAGTAAGCGAAAGTGAATGCTCTAACACACCACTCTTGTGGGACATGTATTCGGATATCCTTGGATGTTTGGATATTTGAACCTCGAGAGTGTGGGGCTACATTGTATCCTAGACCATAAGAGACAATGACATCCACCATATGCTGATAATAATAGGAATGCACGGTATTAAATGCTATACCTGAATCATACTACTATCTAACCATTGTCATGTCCACATTCTGAGCCGCTTCTCTAGATTGTAAGGCACTGCGAATTGAAGGCTAAACTCTAAGAGTTGTTTGCGGTGCAAAAATGTTAAACACATGTCTTCTTCTTTTCTTTACATCAGCTGTAACATTAACTTCTAGCTGGGTAAGAATACTATTACCACCTTCAACATCCCCACTATCATCCTAACTATCGACAAAGGAACTCTCACTATTAATTTCATAATTTAGTCCTTGTCTTCTATCTTTTTCGGTTGTATTCCTCCTCCCATCACTACTGCAATATCATTAATTTCCTCCAATTTATCACCAAATCTTGACATTAGCTTTTCATCAACAAAATTATGTGTACATATATTATTTCTCCAGTCACTAACCCATAGATCTTTAATTGATGATACCTCACCTCAATTACCCCTGGCATTGCCTATAATGAATGTTTGGTTACGCGTTCACTTCCCCTTTGACTGATTTCAGATTGAAGGACTCTTTGATCTCCATGTTCTTACTCCACTTACCCATCGTTATTCTTCTCATAAAGTTATGTTATCCACTATTTGGACTTTTGCATATACTTCTGTCGTGCCTTAGCTCTAACTTCTGCATCTGATGTCGTGACCCTTCCTCCAATCTCCGCTACTCCTGAGCTTGAGTACCCTCCGTCATGTCATAGCGTGCGTCAACTTTGGTCCGTATTTACCGCTATGATACCAAATTTGATGTAGGTATTTAGTTAATGGAATTTAGCAACTGAGATGGATATAAAACTCAGTTGCCATTACTAGCTTAGAGAGAGAGAAATTCAGAGAAGACGCAAAGATGGATATAAAAATCATCTATCTACATTTAATCTCGTACTATAACATCATTTATCCTATTCGTTGTATCTATTTATATTCATTAATTTTTCAAAACTACAACGTATCGTCTAACACCCATTTTCTAGTATTTACTTTTGTCGTCTTCTTCCCGTAGCTATCTACCTTCTTCTTACAACTTCAAATAAACTCTTATCAGAGTATCTTGGGCAACTGTTGAGCATAATAGCTATACACCATTTCAGATCATTCGCTCTCATGTGTTAATACTGACTTGTTTGTAGGTGAATGAGTTTATTATATTCAGACACAGATTAGCAAATTTTCCATCTCCAACAATGCAAGTAAGTTCATGAGCTACCTTATCCCTTAGTTGTACGAGTTGATTGATAAAGAAGGATAGGTTGAATTGCAACCTTAATGTATTATTCCTTGGTAAAATAGATAGACAAAGCTTCTTGAAAGGAACATTATATAAAATACCCAACAAAAAGAAAAGAAATGGAGAGCACATTATATATTTATAATCGACGATTAAAAAATTAATCTATTCGATTAGTTAAATCATCAATAATTAAAAAATTAACCTATTCGACTAATTTAATTATAAAATTTTTGAATTAATTAATTTTTTAATTTGTTCAGTTTTTAATTTTTTATTTTGATTTACTTTAATAATTTTTGTTGTTAAAATATAACAAATTTATTAATTAAATTTATCAACTTTTAGAAATCAAAATTAATTAATTAATTTTTATTTAACAATATCTTTTTTCTTAATTAAACTTCAAAATTTTTAATAGATAAAACATTCTCTTTTAATTATATTTTAAAATTTATTTAATATTTAATCGGTGTTAAATCACTTGAACATAAAAATTTTATATTGATAAAATTTTGAAATATTGTTTTTAATACCCTTTAACTTTTGGTAAAAAAAAGTGACAAAATGAATTTGTTTTTTTTTTTTTTTTTACTTTCCTTCACTAATGTAGTACACATATACAAAAAAAATATGAGCCCTAGTCACTGCTCACTAGTCATTAGAGTTCATCCAAATTACAACTCATCCCCAAGTTGGAAATTGCAATACAATAACTCAGTCAGTCACCTTTCTTTCCCTGACTTGCTCTCAAGAAGCAAAAGAAGAAGAAGAAAAGATTCCACTGTCCTCTATCTTTTAATACTCTTTTGAGTCAGAAGAAAGCCAAAAACCGCACCCAATAAGAATTTCTCAAACCATTCCAAAACGACATCCTTCTCTTGACAAAAACGACACCCACTTCCTCCCCATTACTGGGTCACGTCGCCAAAGGCATGTTTTTTTTCGCTCACTTCTTCATCTTCTCGCCTTCTCCTCCTTTGCCTTTTCAACGATTTTTCTCTAATCGCACTCCATAGACCAAATTCTAAGACACAGTTGACTTTTTTGTGGGTTTGCAAGTTTTGGTTTTTCAGAGACCGGTAGAAGGAGAAGAGATAGAAATGGACCAAGCTGTTCTTGATGATATTATCAAGCGGCTTCTTGAGGTTCGTAGCAAACCTGGAAAGCAGGTGCAGTTGTCCGAGTCGGAGATCCGTCAGTTGTGTGTTGTGTCCAGAGAGATTTTCTTGCAACAGCCCAATTTGTTGGAGCTCGAAGCACCCATCAAGATTTGCGGTACTTTTTCTGGTTAAACTATTCATAACTCTTTGTTTTTCTTGGTACTGATTGATGGGTTTTTGTTTATTTTTCTTAGTTTATGTTGAAATTAGAGAAAAGTTCAAATGCTTTTTGGTTTTCTTATTAACATAGACATGGGCTTTTTTTTTCTCGAATTTGGTTTTTGACATCTGGGTTTATTCAAAGTCAGCTATAGGTATCCAAACTTCTATCTTTTGGTATATACCTATTAAATTTGCGGTGATGTTCTGAAGTCAATATGTTGCTTTTTGTTGCTTTTAGGGTTTTCTTGGTGTACTAGATGGGATTTTGTATGCTTTTGAAGTGTTTTAGTGTCCTTTTAGTATTCATATGGATTCTTTCATTCTATTAATATGTTTCACCATCTGCTATTATTGCCTGAATTAAGGTGGTTTTATTGACTGATGGTTTGGTAAAATCTGCCAAATGAAATTTGAGACCTTGTTTTGTGTCTACTGATGTTGGATTTTTTTGGCTTGTGTCTATCACTGAAGTTTCATTTACAAAAAGTGTTGATGTGTTAGCTGAACTATGCTCGATGTGAGTGAAGCATTTGGGTTCACTTTGTTTAGATTGACGCTGCTTGTGATAATATTGGTTTTGGATTGACTATGCTATGGGTATGTTTCACATTATTGTAATTGAGGTGTCTATTAATCAAAATTTACCTTCAGTTTGTGCACTTTTTAGAAAGTACATATGTGACATTCGCTGTCGGCATCTTTTAATTACCCAGTTATCACCCTTATTGTTCTGATGGACCCATCAATAGTTATGGCATTATGTTTCAGCTGTCTGTTTAATTGTTATTACTTGTGTCTCTGGTGTAGTCTTCTCACTCTTGTTATATCATCTTTCCTCGTACTTGCGCTTGCATGATTTTTGTGCTAGGTCATATACTCTTCTTTCTTGGCACCTAGGTATGAAACATCTTCATTACTGTGCTCTATGCTATGCTATGTAAATGTTTAATCAGCTTTCTACCTGCTTACGAGGTACTTTACAGTTTGAAGTTTATGTTGTGTGTACCAATATTCCATTGCAGCTCTTATGTGCTTTTTTAATCTGCAATAATTTTGGTGTACAAGGTTATAGTGTATGGAACTTTATTTGTGCTTTTGGTGTGATGTTAATAGTCATAACATGTTTTCATGCTTTCATTGTACTTACAAACTGAAGTTTGCATGGATGTATCTATTGTATTGCTGTAGCTGACCTTGCAGTTCATGGTTTTATGGATCACAGCTCATGTTTTCAGTGGGTTGTATCCCCATTATACATAACACAACTTTTCTTTTGGTTGGATTTGGAATCCAGGTAGTTTTCCCAAATTAATTTAGGATCACAGTTGCGCTTGTTTAAAATATTGTTATAGTATGCCACTGCAATTGTGTTTCCTTTTATATTTTTCTCTCTTACTTTTTGCAGTTGGCAGTGCTTAATTTTCATTATCATCTGTTTTTTGTGGTTAAATATTATTACTTGATCTCATCCACATGCATCGTGTGACCACTTTGCTAACTCAACTTATCATCGATAATTTTCAGGATTATTTGTTCTTTCAGCATTATAATTCAAGTTTTTATAGAAATTTTGGCTGTGGGTTTGCTTTTTTACTTCTCCAGTGTCTTAACTTGCCTCTACTTTGAATAATATTTTCCTTCTTGGGATCAGATGCAAAATTGTTGTGTTTTTTTGTCATGGTTCAGTCAATAATCTATACAGTGAATTTGCTCCAAAATCAGAAGCAGGGTTTGGATTTTTCTGTTGCATATGCATACTTGTTATACTGTATTTATCTGTTATATGTGCATTCTTGTATCTGTAGTTCTGTTCAAGGGGGCATTTTGTTCTTAGAGTTCTTAACACTTATCAATGTTGATTGCAAAAACTCTGAGGTTTGACTCGCAATGCACTGTTGAGATTATACTTTGCTACCTTGCTGTTTGAAAGGCTATTATGCAAGTTAAGAAGTGTGTGCATTAGGCATGATTGACTATCGCTATATTGCATTAGTTTATTCTTGTAATGGAGAGGAATTCTCTCTGTGGGCTGTTTGAGGACTATTTCTGATGATTTTGTTGAAGAATATGTGAATAAGTTGGAGAGCTCCAGACAAATTAGCAGTCTTCTTTTGTTCTTGTGTTTGGAACTTATCCTTGCATGCTTTGTGATTGAATTGAAATCTCCCTGTTGGTTCATTCTCCATTTTGTCGAACAATTTATGAGCTTGAATTAGTTCAAGCCGGGTTTGAACTCATTAGTTCCAGATCTGGAGGCGATCTTTTATTTTTTGAGCTTGTTTGCATGTGAAGGGCTTCTTTAGATATGGGTGTAATTCTTGGGTGAATCAAATCTTATTTTAAGCATCATTATTCTTATGGAACTGAAATTTTGTTTTTTCTCTTCAGTGGGTGAAAAATTTTCATGACTTGATTTGATGATTAAATTCAGGTGACATCCATGGTCAATATTCTGATCTTCTGAGGCTGTTTGAGTATGGTGGACTACCTCCAAACGCGAACTATTTATTTCTGGGGGATTATGTTGATCGAGGCAAGCAAAGTCTGGAGACTATATGCCTTCTTCTTGCGTACAAGATAAAATATCCAGAGAACTTCTTCCTCTTAAGGGGAAATCATGAATGTGCTTCCATAAATCGTATATATGGTTTTTATGATGAGTGTAAGAGAAGATTTAATGTTAGAATATGGAAGACATTCACAGACTGTTTTAATTGCTTACCAGTGGCTGCTTTAATTGATGAGAAGATTCTCTGCATGCATGGTGGTCTTTCTCCAGATCTGCATAGTTTGGATCAGATTAAGAATCTGCAGCGCCCAACTGATGTACCAGACACTGGTTTGCTATGTGATCTTCTGTGGTCAGATCCCAGTAAAGATGTTCAAGGATGGGGGATGAATGACAGGGGAGTCTCGTACACTTTTGGTCCTGACAAAGTTACAGAGTTTCTTCAGAAACAGGATTTGGATCTTATTTGTCGTGCCCATCAGGTTTTTGCATATGCAGCAATCTATTTCATTTTATTCATTCATTGTGTCCTCCATTATAATACTTCTAAGGTTCTAGAGAATAAACAATCTGGAGTACAACATGGATCCTTTCTGGGCTACTTGTGTCTCTATTAGAGGATTGTGGCTTTGACATTTTAACTTTATCTTTTAGCACTTCCACCGCAGTATCCGTTCTACTTGTCGAGTCTATCCAGTTCCGTTGTTTGTTTCACAGCAGACCTTTATTCATTATAGCTTCATTTCATAACTGTCCTAACCATTTCATTGGTATAGGTTGTGGAGGATGGATACGAATTCTTTGCCAATCGACAACTTGTAACTATATTTTCTGCTCCTAATTATTGTGGAGAGTTCGATAATGCCGGTGCCATGATGAGTGTGGATGAGACATTAATGTGTTCTTTCCAAATATTAAAGCCTGCTGATAAGAAGTCAAAATTGTTTGGGAGTACAACTACAGCAAAGCCTGGGAACCCTTCCACAGGAGTCATCATCTTTGGGAGCACAACTGCAGCTAAGGCTGGAAATTCCCCTGGAGGAGTCAAGGTAAACCCTCAATTTTAGAGGGAATATACCGTTAGTCAATGGGAGTTCACTTGTGTAATTCTTCAATACTGTGGTGCTTCACTTTATTAGTATGTTTTGCTTTTGTAGGCCTCTTGGTGATTGTTATTACTTGTTAGCCTGCCAAATGACAGGTGCTGTTCTGCTTTGTTCTATGGTAGAGAATAGGTTTAATAGCTTTCAGCCAGTTTATCACAATGAAATTTCCTGACTGTTATTGAATATTTTTTTTAGATTTGATTTTGTCTGAAGTTTTGGTAGAAAAAGAAGAAGTTTGTTTATATTATACTTAATCAGTGGGATAGAGTCTGACTTTATTAGAATAATCTAGCAAATACCACATATCTACTGATAGTGAGTTTAGGTGATTCTTTGTGGATGAATATTTACATAATCAAAACCATATTTGTTTACTATTTTCCTCAGGCTAATATGTGTTGAAACACTTCTAAATTTGACTACATACATCTGATACACACCTACTTTTACTGAATCATCCATTCAATAAGTTAGTATAGGATATTCTCTGGATCAAATACTTGGCAAGTTGACTTCTTTGTGGTATTCCTATCTTCCCACTCAAATTCTGCTTCAATTACCTGCTGTATTGGGTCTATGGCACATAGATCACCCGTTGTTTATGCAATTGTGAAAAATTTCGAGTTGTTTAATTTAGTTCCCGGCACTGTATGGCACTTAAACATTTCATTCAACTTCATTAAGTACAGTACTTTGAACTCTTCCTGGGGATTTCTTCTACAATCATATGCGAGTAATTGTATGATGACGAATATTTCCAAAACTGTTAATTAAAAATGTTAACAGATTTGTACTTTAGAAGTTGATTGCAATTCTTATTCAATCATATGAAGAGAGAGATAAATTAAAACAAAAAGGTATGCATATGTTTAACCGTATTTTATTCGTATATACGCTAGCTACTGTGGCTTAATTTTTTTTTCCTTCAACCTCTAAATGCTCATCGTTATTCTACTAAAGTAAATATTTAGCCAATCTATCCACAGTGAAATGTATTACTGCATAATTGCTCAGATCATCAGTTGTTCTAAAGGAGCAACAGTAGAATTAGAAGTTGAAAGTTTGCAGCTGCTGATATTGGTAATTGGGGAATGCTTTAGGTTACTGATTGCCTGTAGTGCGTGGAAGTAGATAAAATGATTTTACTGTACTTGGCAATTGGATGGTAGTGTTGGTATTTGTTGAGGCCTAGTGTTCCTCCTAGCCAGGTGTTTTTATCTTCTCTCGTTTTGATGCGCGTCAAGTCTATCCAGCTGATTGGCTCACTCCTTAGTCACCAAACAATATTCCGGATTTAACTATTATTTTCTAGTTGTTGATGCTTGGATTTGTGTGTTGAGCCCCAAAAGACTTGTTATTTTCTCAAAATTTATAATAAAAAGTGCCTTGGATTTTTTTTCTAGCATTAAATGTGTTAACATCTAGATAAATCATAGATTTGAATATGAAAGCCACTTCTTGTTGTTCGTTTGCTTGGACTGTTTTTGTTTTTAGTTAGTTATCAAGTGCAATACTTCATTATGCATTATCCTTAGCCAAGCCTAAATATTTTAATCTTTGTAGTAACAACTTCATCTTCTATTTCTCTGTAAGCTACAGATTGGGATAATTTGAATGCTGTTTATATGTTCGGAAAGGTTGCATTTTTCTGCTTGAGAAAATCGACCGATAATTCTTCCATCTTTTTTTCTATTACCTCCCATGTTGGCAGATCGCTTTTAAGCAAGCATACATATATTGCTAACCTCCACCCTTTTTGGTTTTGTAGTCCTTCCTTGGAACAGAAGTGTGAGTGTAAGACAGCTGGATTTCCAGTTTCAGAACAAAATTATTTGGGTCGGACACTCCAAAAGCTTGGCGAGAGAGGAAACATGGGGCTCATTTAATTAACTGTGCTGAAATGAAAATTGTATAAATTGGAAGAAAGAAAATAGGAATTAATGCAAAGATTTGTTTGAAGGATAAAGTTGTTGGGTTGGGATAGAATCTTGAATCTTTCTCTCCCCTTACATGTGTACCCTAATAGCTTCTAAAATTGCTGCCTTGAATTCTTTCCATGTTGAGCTTTCTATTCCAGGCTATATTTACTACAAGGAAAAAAATGAATATAGGGAAGTAGAGGTATATATATATATATATATTTGAGTGTGACTAAGAGAAGAAAGAAAAGTGTTTAATTTATGTAATAGACATGTTTATGTCTATACAATATATAGGGGAACGAGAAGAAACACACGGCGATGGTTTCTTTTCTTCTGGTTGAGATGTGATGTTAGTATTCGTTTAGGAATTAAATGTTACCTTCTGAATATTCTTCATCTTTTTTTCTTTTTATATATAAAATTTTTTGAAGGGAAAAATGACTTGGGATTCCGTTATTTCAAAGTGTTGTGTTATTGTAAGAAAATTTATCTAACATATAGATATGCATCGTTAATCAAATCAAATCAATCTTTGAATAGATTTTGTATGTTATACCTTAGGTCATATATAACACTTCAAGCTCCTTTGATCTCATTTATTTTATTGTAATATAAATGTATTCAATTCTCTTACTTAGATTCGGTGGCCACCTTTGAATACCAATTTTTTTATGCCTCTATTCTCAATTCTCTTGAATTGAATTGAATTTGCTTTTCTAGAATTGTTCCATAAGATCGTATCAAACATAATCTTTTAGAAATATTTTAAAGTAACAAACCTTAAATTTAATTCTTAAGAATTATATGAGAGTCATAAGGGTGTAATTAGAGATTAACTTAACCTCTAGAATCTCACATAATTTAAGTTGAGATCTTTGGACTTACATTAATCCTTTTTATGGTCATTTTTGCACATATGGTAAAAGTCACGTGCTATGGTATCAATTCTTATGAATTTGGAATGTATGTCTTTCATGAATGCAATACTATATAGATGTTAATTCAAACATACTTAATATTTAACATGAGTTTACTTATCTTCTCTTAGCTTTATCTTTCAAAATTCTCATTTGGTAACTCTAAATAGATACGGTGACTACATTATCACTCCAAACCAATTTCCTTTTGACTTATCATCTAAGTTGGCATTCAAGGTTTAAGTTTCCTACTTCAACTCTCTATTATCATCTTGATATTAAACTTAAACATGCCTCATGTCTAGTCATCACATATACTAGACACAATTGCCCATGTGAAAAGACCAATCTTTTATCTGTTTAATATACTCTTTGATTCATACAAAAAATATGTCATACTAAGTACACATATTTTAACATAAAGTATAACTTAATGTTTATTATGATATGATCTAGACCCCTTACTTCACCCCAAAAGCGCGCTCAAAGGAGAAGGTTTGAACTCAGCCTTATAAACCAGTCCAGGAGTTCCTCTACAGTCGATGTGGGACGTATCATCCCCACCCCCTTAAGACCCGACCGCCTCGGTCGGCGTTCTGTCGAACCCAAATGGACAC
>JANIMX020000342.1:224030-246763 GCA_024582655.2 Erythroxylum kunthianum | reverse complement strand
TCTAATGAATGTGGCTCGATCACACTATTTTGTTTCACTATTTTCCGTTGCGCATGATTATGTTAAGTTTTGCATTTGATTATCCGATGTGCGAAATTTGGTTTTGTTGGGGATTAAACCTGATATCGTGTTTAATTGAGAGATTAAACCCGATATCGAGTTTCATTAAGGGATGAAGAGATGAACCTCATTAGGAGATTAAACCCGATATCGGATTTCGTTGAAAGATTAAACCGGATATCGGGTTTCGTTGAAAGATTAAACCGGATATCGGGTTTCGTTGAGGGATGAAACTCATTGAGAAATTAAACCCGATATCGAGTTTAGTTGGGAGATTAAACCAGATATCGGGTTCGTTGGGAGATTAAACTCGATATTGAGTTTAGCTGGGAGATTAAACCCGATATCGGATTTCTTTGAGAAATAAAACTTATTGGGGGATTAAACTTGATATCGGGTTTAGTTGGGAGATTAAACCCGACTACCCTGTCGAAGTGAAGTCGATCCGCATAAGTATGAGTCAATCTCAACAAAGCTTTATTTTTTATTAAGGATAGTTTAGACATCTTACATGAAAATTGGGTATAAGTGTAATAAGTTTGTTTGAGTAATTGTAAACGTTTTTTCACTAAAAGGTGGCTAAAAACGAATAAACATATTTGCATGTGACTGATTATGAACTCGTCCCTTCTAATTAAGGATGACAATTTTTATCTAGCCTAATCTGACTCAAAATAATTGTGCCCAACCAAAGTTAACCAATTTTGTGGTCGGGCTCAATTTTTTTAATAGTCTAGGTCCAATCCAATATATTACTATTAGAGATGGTAGAAATGGCCCAACTTGACCCTAAATTAATAAATTAGATCTTAACTAATCAAGTTTCAGGTTAAACTCAAGTTTTAGGGTCTAACCTAAATAGGGATGCAATGGACTCAACAACTTTTGTCAAGGCGCTCGAGCTCGAGCTCAATTGGATCCGGACAGCTCGAAGCCTTACTCAACCCAACTTGGTCCAAAATTAAAAAATATTGCCTATATATTTTAACTTTTAAGTCGGACCGAACCTGGGTAGCCCAAGCACGAGCCCAATCCAAGGCTTGGTCAACTCGGGTTTGGTCCGCTGATTTTGTCATAAGTTGGGCCGGGTTGAGCCGAGCTCAAACCAAACTACTAAGACTAAACTTGAGTCTCGGCCTACACCCTTTATCACAAAACAACATCATTTTAATCTTAAATAAAGTTAAATGTAACCAAACTTTAGGGAGGCTCAAACTACATGTTATGAGATCCCATTGTCATCCATAATTACGATCCTTACTTAAAATAGTATTAAACTTTAATTGAAAACACATAAAAACCGAAGAATTTTCTCCAAAAATGTCGAACTCTTTGAGAAACCATGACCTTGTAGCCACCTAAACACCAAATCAGCCCTGATTTAGGTTGAAGTCAACGAATTAGCCTAAGTTGACCGAACCTCGAGTCTACTTTTTTTTTAAATCAGGCCTCAAGCTAGGCTTGAGCTCGGGCTGTCTAGGTCGAGGCCCAACCCTTATAAACAAAACGACATCTTTTTTATTAAAAATAACGTCGTTTTACATTTTTAATTTAAAAAAAATTGTGCAGAGCTGAGTCGTGCTCGGGCTCCGATCAAGCTACCTTAGGCTCGGTCGAGCTCAAGTCGGGCCCAACTATAGCCTTTAATAGGAAATGACAGAAATATGCACCTTAATCAACAATATTTTGGTGACCACTTTAAGATATTGGTTTGAACAAATTGGAAGCTCACACTTTAAGATATTGGTTTGAACAAATTGGAAGCTCATTGTCCACCAAGTAGTTTTCAGAACTATGTTAGGCCCATTCCATTCATCCCTTTCTTCCACTAAAAAGAACAATTAGAGTTCATCTTCATCTTCTCTAATTAGTCTACTTTATGAGGTGTGTTTGTTTTGTTTTTTCAATTTAGAATGTGTTGAATCTATCCAAGTATTTTCATAGTAATATGATGCAATAGTTTGGTATATGTCTCAATTAAGTTTTTGCAAGTGTTGAAGAAGATAGATTAATTGACTACAAACAACGACAATAATATTCCAGTAAGAGTCTCATTAAATTGCGAGGTCCAGTAAAATTTAAAATTACATAGCCTTATTCTTAATTAATATAAAAAATGTTTTTGATTTACTCACAGAAAAAAAAAGTTTTTGAAAACGGTTGAAAAAAAACAATCGTCAAATACACAAATAAATGATTGTATAAATGAAAAATAAAATAAACATATAAAAAGGAAGATAAATAAAACAAACAACCAATTAAAAAATATTAATTGACTAACGTTCTCGATTATATGAAAAAGTAAGTTACTTTTAGAAGAAAAAAAATTGGGTTCATTTTAAAATTTAATTCCTAGGTATGAAATTTGACTTTAGACTATAAAATAAATAACAGATATATAGATAACATTAATCATATAATAAAGAGGGAAGAAAATAAAATTATCATCTTTTAAAAAAGGCTAAAGAGTATGAATTACTTTTTAATATTTAAAAAAAAAGTAAGATAGTCCTTATTATTATTTATAGTATTACATTATATCATAATATTTTTCAAAATAGTAGTGATAGCATCATAAATATTAACTGAGTTAAGCTTTCAATAATTTTTAATTTATAAAAAACAATATCACAACAAACTCAAATTTTCCATTTAGCGAGAGTTAGGTAAGGGTCATTAATTGTACACAATATTTTTCTTGTATTTTACAAAGAGTTTGTTTTCATGACTCGAACTCGTAACCTTCTGATCATAAAAGAGTAACCTTATCAGTTGCTCCAACGTTCATCCTTAATTTTTAATCTATAAATCATAAATATAGTTGTCAAGTAATTTAAATTTTGATATTGGGATGGAACCTCAACTTCCTACATGGTATCAGAGCTAGGCTTTACGTATTAGGCTCAACGATCACACGTGCTCCCACGTCACCCAATATGTTGTCCACGTATTAGGCTTGAAAGTTTGTCACATGTGCGAGGGCAATATGTTGTCCACGTATTAAACTTGAAAGTTTGTCACATGTGCGAGGGCGTGTTGAGAGTATTTGTCTCATATTGGAAAGCTAAGGGACTAAGCTTGAGTTTATAAAAGAGTTGGGTTACTCCCTTCATAGTCAATCGGTATTGAGATGGAACCTCAATTTCTTACAACTAAATACTAATGCGATCTTTAAAATGATTTCTTTAAATATTAATTAAAGATGTTATTTTTATTTTAACATTTTATAAAAAGATTAAATAAAGTTCTATAATTTTTCTGTAAAACATTAAAATATAAATTGTCCCTTTAAAAAAGATTAGGTATACAAGTAATAAAAATAAAAAGGAAAGAGGTCATGTCATGATCAAGCTAAAGAAAAAGACATAGCCGTCATCTTCGCACGTATAGGACTGGGCGGTTTGGTCGGTGGGCTTTTGGGTTTGGTGGCGGCCGAATTTTAGACCATAAACCCTTTTCTTTTTTTTTTCCTTTTTTTCTCAATATAAAATTTCTCTTTCTTTTTTTTTTCTCTTTAAATTTTTCTTTTAAGTCAACCGATTATTTATTTTTCTTCATTATATTCTCTTCGTCCATATTAGCAAATTTGACTTTTAGTTAGTAAAGATAAGTTGGCTATGTAATTATTATATTATGAATTTTGAGAAAAAGAAACTCATTCTATATTTAAGATCAACAATGGTAATAATAAGTAAAGGAAACTAAGCAATGAAGAACAATGAAAAAAAACTATAACTTAAATCATTTTTACATAATGCCATAAAAATTTATAAGTTGAAATTGTTAATTATTTGTTTTTCATTAAAAAAATAATAAGGTCACTATTTCCACAACAATTTCGTTGATACGTATAATCTAAGGAAGTCTGGTAGTACGCAACCTTAACTCTAAATAGTAGAAATGTTATTTTCAAATGACTTACATAAAAAGAAAGAAATTGTTTCTGTGACTCGAACTTGTGACATTTTATTAACAAAAAAAATAATTTTACCAGTTGCTCTAAGACTCACCATTTTTTAAAAAGAATAAACCCAATGCACAAGGCTTCAGGCTACGAGAGAGTCGGGTGAAAGTTATCAATTGTACGCAATATTTCATTTATATTTTATAAAGAGGTTATTTTCGTGACTCAAACTCATAACCTTCTAGTCACAAAGGAGTAATCGTACTAATTACTCCAAGACCCGCCGTCAAAAAATAAAAAAATAATGCACGATAAGATTAAATGGGTTTCAAATAATTTAATTGTTCGGGTTGGGTTTGAGACATAAACGACTTAGGTCCGACCGTACTCAACCCATTGTCATCCTTAACCATGGTTAGTGGCAAATAAACCTAGGGGTAGAAACCTGCTTAAGCACATGAAAAACCGGCATTGTTGAAAGGCTGGCTTGCTGTTAGAGGGGACCTACCTAAGTTGGCTCCATTCTTCCTGTTGTACACTTGTACTCCTTTATATTCCAAAGATTCTCTCTGTTATAATTCAACTTCTTTCTTCTTCCATTTCAAAAACCTTCATTCCATTTTCTTCTTCTTACTGGCAAACTTCTTCAAACCAAAGCAGACCCACTTCTCATCTCTCCCTGGCAAGTGATCCCATTCATTTATTTCTATTTTTGTTTTCTGGGATTTTCTTTTCTTGTTTGTTTGATATGTGTACAGTCTTAAGTTTGAATCTTTAGCTCTCCTGCTCTGTTTTCTACTCTCTTTTCTCAATCCGCAAACTTGTTTCTAATCTTCTGTCCTGTTTTGTTTTATCTTTGTTTGCTGATTTAGAAATGAACTGTCTCGGTTTTGCTTTGGTTGATCACATCTTAGTGATCCTTGCGTGATGATGATTGCTGATCATAAAATTGATTAGCGATTTAATTAGTTGTGATCAGTTGTATCTTTTTCTTTCATTTGAGATTTTCAGGGAAAGTGAAACGATCAGAAGAGAATAACAAAAAAAGCCAAATGATGCTACTTCTTATGATCACTACCTGTTCTCTGATCTATACGCAGGAAACTGGGATTCATGACTTCTGACTCAAAATTTATTTAAAAAAATCCTTCAAGAAATTTTTTAGTTATTCTTTTTAGCTTACACGTATTGATCTGGTTTTGTGGTTAGGTGAAGGAATTAAAAACTTGCAAGTTACTTATGAGATCCTTCTGGGGATCAATAATAACGTATGAGATTTGTTGTTTGAATTGATTATTAAGTATTGTTATATGAGTCAACTTCTTGTTTCTTCCGCTCTCCTGTGTTTCTTAGCTAATTGTTCAGTTTCCATTAAAACGACTTGGAAGAAGCTTAGACTGAAAGGTGAAACGAGAGATTGAAAAGCTATAGAAACAAACTTTGTTTTATTTTATTGGCGTTTCCAGTTCCTTTAAAACCGGCTAATTACCCCTCATTTGCCGCAATTCAGTACAAAAATATCTATGCTAAGCACTCTAGAGAGATATCTTTGTCTTTTTTTTTTCTTTTTCCCTTTATTATAGAAACAAACTTTGTTTTATGATGATCATAATAATTATAGGAGAATGATTTTACTTGTAATCTGAACCATTTAATGTTAAACTTAAATACCACGTTTGTGGGTTATCATTATGTGCTTATTCCTTCTTGAATGGTTAAAATTTTGACCCTAGATCCTAAAAAGTTAAGGGCTAAACACAAATTTAATTAAATTATAAGGTCTAGTAATATATGAATAAAGGCAATTTTAGAAAATGCAAAACTTTGGCATACATGATTAGTGGTAAGCAATCTTTTTTAATGGTATAGATAATGAGGATTTACCAATTAGACTTGGGCTTGACTTGTAGGTAAAGGATGCCATATATAGTTTTGTAGGGACCATTTGCTTTGTGATTAAGGGTTTGATTTAGAATAGAAAGGAAATAAGGATTGGGATGTGATGCCTACTTTAAAGGGCCATCTCAAACAATGCCTTCTCTTTTTTGGTTATATATTACCAAAATCAGAGAGAAGTAAGTCTTCTTTGGGGGTGAAGCAATTGATGGATGCATTCCATCTTTTTTTCCCAAGTGGATGGACGGTCTAGATGCAATGATGGATAATGAAAGAAAATGACGTTTTTGGAAAGTAGTTAGCTTTTAGGAGTCTACTTGTCTATTGTGTACACTTTGGTTTATGTTAACTTACACACTAAAAGTAAAAGATGGAGAAGAAAACAAGGAAAACAATAGGTCTTAGGACCCACAAAGTTAATGGACTCACATGATACCTTCGCATGCTATATCAGTCTGTGATGATCTTATAATCTTAGCTTTCAATAGATTTGGATTCATTTTATTAGTTTCTTATTATATATATATAAAGATAATTAACTTCTTGTGCTTAGGAGTATGTATAACCTATAATGAGTGTGCTACTTCCCCACAAGTAATGATGTGATTTTGGATATAACTTGTGGACTATGAATCATGATCAAGTTCCCATGACCTTGCTAATGACTTAGTTTTATTAGCTAGTCCACTTACTCAGAACCCACCAATGCTTCTCAATTTCATTACCCTTGTGTCGTCATTGTCATTCTTAGGATGGGTCGGGTTTGCCTCTGGTTCGCCCCGGTCCAATCTCTTATATTTGACTTAAATTTGGCCCAATTTTTCTTACATATGGCTAGACGAGATCGATGGTTACTAAAATGACATATTTTTAATATAATCATTAAAAAGATGTTTTTTTTCAGTCTAAATCAAGCTTAAAAAGCTGAACCTCAATCAACTTAAGCCTGATTTCAGACAGAACCAAAAAAACTTTCAACCTAGTCATGCCCTTCATTGTAATCTTTTCTCTCATATTTTTGGGTTTAAGGAATTGTATTGATCAAATTATAAAAACTATTTATATGTTGATGAACCAAAAAAGGGGAGGATACATCTTTCTACGTTGGGAAAATAAAAGTAAAGGGTACACTTTTTCTAGGGGCGGCATATAAAAGACAAAAGAAACAAGCTGTTACAGTGCAAATGTGGGGGTCGTATGTTATCTAATGAAAAAAAAAAAACACTTCTTTACTATTAAGCAATTAAATAGTCAAATTTGTTTATTTATACTGATTCTGGTATGGTACTGCCCAGTTGGGTTCTCAGTTAAAGTGCCTTTTCTGTTGGCACTGACTTCAAAGATGACATCTTGACATTAACATCTCCACTTCACTTGGCCTTTTTATATTGTTTTTCTCTTCATGACATTACTTTGTTATATAATGATACTAGCTTAGTTGTTTTAGGCTCAAAAAGCAAATAATTTAAAGGGAATATAGTATTGGAGAGTGATTAGTAAGCTCGGTTAAATTTCAATGAAAATGTTTGTTTAAGAATAGGTGTCTGATGTGAACCAAATGTGCCAAATAAGTAGGATTTTACTAGGCCATTGAATTTCTTCAATACTTTATCACCGTATCATCAAATCACATCTTCAAGGTTCTACATGTCATATATTCCTGTGTACTTTTACCTCAAATTCCAATTACTTGAATTTTTTAGCTTCTATGGCTCTAACTTAACTGTGAACTTGTGAAGATTACAGAAGGCAATTCTTGCGAGCTACAACCTAAATAGATATGGAGGAAGAGACCCTTGTTACTTCTGAGATACCAGTGAAGGGTGAGATTGATGATAAGGCTGATCCTATCAAGGTAAATGCTTTGACTAGATAGGAAGTTCATCGTTTGTAGCTCCAGTGCATATGCTATTTTATGTATGTTTACTATCAAAGTTCTGAATATTTCTGCTTTTATCTGATCTGCTCTTGTTGAATCATTAGTTTCTATGGTAAGCATTTCTAGAGCCATTTGCTGCAGGAGGATATCTGAACTTCTACTGTTCATATTTGTCATGTTGAACATTTCTTCATGCTTTCAGCATCTTATGCTCCTTTATGTCTAATTCTGAGTAATTCCTGCAATAATTTCCAATTTCTACTACCTAGGTAGCTATCAACTTTAGATATGTAGGAGTAATTTCCATTGCTTACAACTTGTATCTGATATCAAACTTATAAAAGATATTTAATATATCAATCTCCCTGAAGAATTTGTAGAAGTGGAGATAATCAATATAATGCATCTTAGTTGAATTTTGTATTACTGGCTCTGATTCTTAGGACAATATTAATACAGGTAGCGAATGGAGAGTTGGCACAGGCACAAAAAGAAGTAAAGAAAGAAGATGATGAAACTGACGGGGAGTTCATAAAAGTGGAGAAAGAATCACTCGAAGTGAAAGACGGATTGCACAAAGCTGAGTCAACATCTGCAGAGGATGACAAGTCATGTGCCATTGAAAAAAGCTTTAGTGGTTCTAGCAGAGACTTGCTAGAAGCTCAAGAGAAGATAAGGGAACTAGAACTTGAATTGGAAAGAGTTGCAGGGGAATCAAAACGTTCTGAGTCTGAGAACGCAAAGCTTAAGGATGACGTCTTGCTTGCTAAGGAGAACTTGGAGGAAAGTGGAAGAAGATACGAGGAGCTTGAATTCAGTCATAAGAAATTGCAAGAGCAGATAATTGAAAACGAAGAGAAGTATAGTTCACAGCTCAACAACTTGCAGGAGGCTATGCAAGCTCAAGAAGCCAAGCACAAGGAATTGATTGAGGTGAAAGAGGCATTTGAAGGTCTCAGTATTGAGCTTGAGAACTCGAGGAAAAAGATGAAAGAGTTGGAAAATGAGCTACAAGTTTCTGTTGGTGAGGCAAAGAAATTTGAGGAACTGCATAGAGAAAGTGGTTCACATGTTGAAACTGAGATGCAGAGGGCTTTGGAGTTTGAGAGGCTGCTTGAGGTTGCAAAACTGAGTGCAAAAGAAATGGAAGATCAAATGGCTTCCCGCCAGGAGGAAGTCAAGGGCCTATATGAAAAGATTGCAGAAAACCAGAAAGTTGAAGAAGCACTTAAGAGCACCTCAACAGAACTTTCAGCAGCTAAAGAAGAGTTGACACTTTCAAAAGCACAACTTCTAGATGTAGAACAGAGACTCTCTTCAAAGGAGGCTCTTCTAAGTGAATTGAACCAGGAGTTGGACCTCAAGAAAACTTCAGAATCTCAGGTGAAGAGTGACCTCTCAGCGCTTGAGAGTTTACTTGCGGCTACTAAAGAAGATCTACAAGCGAAGACCTCAGAGTTGGAAGACACCAAGTTGAAGTTGGAGGCGGAAGTCAATGCGAGGGAACTGGTTGAAGCTGGAACAAAATCCCAAGAAGCACAAGTTTCAACTATACAGGATGAGTTAGCCAAAATAGTTAAAGAAAAGGAAGTTCTTGAAGCAGCTATGGCTGATCTCTCCAGTAATTCGGCACATGTGAAGGAGCAGTGCCAAGAACTTGAGGAAAAGTTGAAGCTTTCAAATGAGAATTTCAACAAAGTTGATACTCTTTTGTCCCAAGCCTTATCTAACAATGCAGAGCTTGAACAGAAGTTGAAGTCTCTGGAAGATCTCCACGATGAATCTGGAATTGCTGCCGCAACAGCCACCCAAAGGAACCTGGAACTTGAGGATTTAATGAAAGTTTCAACTGAATCAGCCGATAAGGCACAATCTCAGCTAACAGAACTAGAATCTCGCTATATTGTGGCAGAGCAGAGGATTGTGGAGCTTGAGCAACAGTTAAATCTGGTCAATCTAAAAAGCAGTGATGCTGAGAGAGAAGTTGAAGAATTTTCCCAAAAAGCTTCTGAACTTAGTACTGCACTAAAACAGGTGGAGTATGAAAAGAATCAGTTAAGTAGTGTGATGCAGGAGTACAAAGAAAAGATGAGCAATCTTGAATCTTCCCTAAACGAGTCAATATTACGCAATTCTGAGTTTGAGAATGAGTTGAAGATCGCGATGGATAAATGTGCTGAACACGAGAACCGAGCAAATATGAATCATAACCGCAGCTTGGAACTTGAGGATTTGTTCCAGAATTCTCATTCCAAAGCAGAGGATACTGGAAAAAAGGTGAATGAGTTGGAGTTGTTACTTGAAGCAGAGAAATACAGGATTCAAGAACTTGAGGAGCAGATAAGTACACTAGAAAAGAAATGTCTGGATGCTGAAGTAGAATGCAAGAAATACTCTGAAAAGGTATCTGAAGTTGCATCTGAACTTGAGGCATTCCAAGTGGGGGCATCAGGCCTTGAAAATGCACTGCAAGTGGCCAGTGATAAGGAGAGGGAATTAATTGAAAGCTTGGACACAGTGACTGATGAAAAGAAAAAGTTAGAAGATGCCTCGAACAATTCAATTTTAAAGCTAGCTGAAGCTGAGAATCTTGTTGAAGTCTTGCGGAATGAATTAACTGTTGTGCAGGAGAAGTTAGAGTTAGCTGAAAACAGTCTGAAGGCTGTTGAAGTGAGGGAAAGTGATGTGCTGTTGAAGCTCAAGGTGGCTGAGGAACAGCTTAAAGAACAAGAGATACTGTTAGAGCATACCACTGCAAGAAAGTCGGAGCTTGAGACATTACATGAATCCTTAACAAGAGATTCTGATATCAAGCTTAAAGAAGTCGTAGAGAACTTCAATAACAAGGATGTTGAGGCAAAATCCTTGGCTGAGAAACTGAAGGTTCTTGAAGACCAGGTAAAGTCATACGAAGAGCAACTGCCTGAAGCAACTGGGAAAATAACTTCACTGAAGGAAGAGCTGGATTTGTCATTCATGAAAATTGCTTCTTTAGAAACATCTAATGAAGAGCTAAACAGTCAGATTTTGGAAACTGAAAATAAGGTTTCTATCTCTTCCTCAGAGAACGAACTCTTGCTTGAGACAAACAATCAGCTTAGAATTAAGATTGATGAACTTCAAGAAATGCTAAATTCTGCCATTTCCGAAAAGGAAACCACTGCTCACCATATTGCCTCTCATGTGAACACCATCAAAGAAATAACAGATAAGCACTCTAGAGCCTTAGAACTTCATTCTGCAACTGAGGCTCAGAAAAAGCAAGTAGAAGCACAGTTTCAAGAGACGATTCAGAGACTCACTCAGAGAGATGAAGAAGCAAAAAATTTGAATGAGAAACTAAATACATTTGAGAGCCAAATAAAGTTGTATCAACAACAGACTCGTGAGGCATCTGCAGTTGCTGATGGTCAAAAACTCGAGTTGGAAGAGACTTTAGTGAAATTGGAACATTTAGAAAGCATTGTCGAAGAATTGCAAAAGAAATCTAGTCACTTTGAAAAGGAGAGCAGAGGCCTAGCTGAGGAAAATTTGAAGCTTACTCAGGAACTTGCTTCATATGAATCGAAGTTATGTGATCTAGAAGCAAAACTCTCCACAATTCTTCGTGAGAAAGGTGAAGCAGATGAACAGCTTCAAACTTCAAAGAAGGCTATAGAAGACCTATCAAAGCAGCTTACAAATGAAGGGCTGAAGCTACAGTCTCAGGTTTGTATCAATCTTTTTTGTTTCCTTCAATAGTATCATAAAAGCTAACTTTTTGTTTTATGGTCGTCTGATGCAATACTGTGATTCTGCAGATATCTGCAGTTTTGGATGAGAACAACCTACTCAATGTAACATCTCAAAATGCAAAGAAGGAGCTTCAATCAGTTATAGTCCAGCTTGAAGAACAACTGAAACAACAGAAGGAAAATGAAGACGCATTGAAAATTGAATGCGAGAGCCTCAAGGCCGAGATTGCAGAGAAGTCAGCCTTGCAAACCCATCTCAAGGAACTTGAAGAACAGCTGTTGAGAGCTAATAAAGAAGAGGTATAGTGAACTCTAAAACGAAGCTACATGATATTTCAACAGGATTTGATTAAGAAACTTCCTTTCATTTCCAAACTTTTAGGAATCAAATTCTGAGAAAGTGTTGGAAAGAGAAGCAGCCCTGAAGAAATCTCTTCAAGAACTTGAAGCTAAAAACAGTGAAGTCATGCTTCTGGACAAGCAGGTCAAGGAGCTTGAACAGAAACTGCAGCTTGCTGATGCTAAATCAGTTAGTACTGTGGAGCACAAGGATGGAATGGACATCAAATCCAGAGACATTGGATCAGCCATTTCTACTCCAACCAAAAGAAAGAGCAAGAAAAAGTTAGAAGCTGAATCTTCTCAAACTTCTCAGGTTCAAACAGCAGAGACTTCACCTGCCATGACAATTAAGTTCATCTTGGGAGTGGCTTTGCTGTCTGTCATTGTTGGTGTAATTCTTGGGAAGAGATACTGATCATTGGGTTGTGGTTTTGTGAGTTTTTCCTTTATTCTCTTGTTTCCATGCAAGCTTATACACAAAGTACTGGAATCTGGGTATGTATAACAGTCAAGCCTAGGTCTTTAGAGTTTGGTCAGGGAATTTCTTTTTCCACCTATCCCTCACTTCAATGCATAGCCAAAAATGTTGGATTCATGAAAGTTTGTTTCAAGTTTCTTGAGTCGATTGCACGTGTTGAAACCTACTTCCTCAGCTTCTCTTACTAACTTCAAGTACCCTTTCAGTTACAGATGATAACAGGTCAGCTTGAGCTCAGAATTTATATTTGACTCCAACTCAAGTTTAATAGGAGATTTCAATCTTTATACGCAGTCTTGCTTCGAACCTGCGATCTTTTGATTACAAAGAAGTAACCTTATCAATGACTTCAAGCTCGCTCTCACACTTATAGAGAACAACAACAACATTCAGTAAAAATTTCGTTGATACGTGGAGTTTGGGGAGGTCTAGTAGTACACAACCTTCCCCCTAACTAATAGAGAGACTGTTTCAAAATAACTCACAAGGAAAGAAGGAGAAAAAATAAAAAAAATAAAAAAAAATTATAATAGAATATTACTACTAATGCTACTAATAATAATACTAATAATAATAAGCAGGAAAGTAGTAGTAATAATAATGCGAATAGGGATAATACAAAGAAATAGTACTAATAATAATAATAATAATAACTATTAGATCAAGTTAGGAAAATCTACGAGAACTACAAGAATTTCCTTACAGAGGATCATTTATCTGAGTCTTATAATGCCAAAATTTTCTATTACGGGTCATGTTTTCAGTAAGTTCCAACGTTTTCATATCATTCGTGATCACTTCCTCTCAAATCTTCTTAGGCCTCCATATTTTTCTCTTATAATCTCTAAGTACAATCGTCTCGCATCTTCTTACTGGAACGTCCAGGAGCCTCCTCTTAACATGTCCAAACCACCTAAGCCTTATTTCTCTTAATTTGTCACCAGTATTTGCTACTTTTAATGTCCCTTATAATCACATTTTTGACCTTATCACTTCTAGTAATGTTGCATATCTATCGGAACATCCTCATCTCTGTTACCATTAACTTATGACTATGTGTTATGTGTACATTTTTAATACTATTTATATACATAGAAAATAAGTAAAGAATTTTTCATATATACAAATGTTCTTTCATTTTAACATACATATGGATTAATGGGAATACTTACATATTTACATAACTTAAAATAATATTATTTTTAAGTTATTTTATCATTCTTAGATTAAGCTATACAAATTTAATAGAATTTCAAGTTAAACTTGAACCATGAATTAAAAGGTCATCGATTTCGATTCAACCTATTATTATTCTTAGAGCCAGCGTCTTAGTCCTAGGAATGACAAAATATGCCTAGCCTGATCTGCTCAATTCAAGTTGATGTAGTTTCAAACAGGGCTTGAACTTTTTTATATATATAAATTGAATGTTGTATGACTCGGCTCGAAATTCAAATTAGTTATATAAAATGATATTATTTTAATTTTTAAAAAATTTAGAAAATAAAGTTAATTGGGCCTGATGGGAGCTTCGAGCTGCCCAAGCCCGATTATACTTACACTCGAACTCAAGATTATAGTCGTAGGTCCAATCAGGCTTTGTACTAGGCTCAAACTTGAAAACAAACTTTTGAATCTAACTTGGACTTAGACGATTTCAACCCAATCCATTGTCTAAGGCTTAGGGATAGCGAAAAAAGCCTAGTTTGACCCAGCCTAGTCCGAAGTTGATGTATTCGGTTCGAGTTGATGTGGTTTCGAACAGAGCTTGAGCTTTTTTTATAAAATAAAATGGGTTTCGAGTTGGACTCAAACTCTTGTTGCCTAACTCGGCCCAAAACCCAAAATTTTAACATTAAATGACATTGTTTGAATTTAAAAAATAAATTCAATCATGCCCAATAGGAGTTTCGAGCTGCTCAAGCCCGTACTCGAGCTCAAACTCAGGCCTATAGTCTTAGGTCCAATTGGGCTTCGTACCAGGCCATGCTTAAAAACAAAATTTTAAATTTAGCTCGGACCTAACCCATTATCATGTGTGCTCAGTACTCACTCCCATCTCCTACCTCTCCATGCATTTGTACATGTTGGAGAAAATTTAGGTTTACAATGTATCCTCTTTAATTTAGCAAAACCAAACCACATAGACAAATCTTCAAAGCATGTGACTTCATAGTTAGCTCCAAAACTGTGGTTTTCTAGAAATTGTAATATGTCCTGAAAAGTTGGAACCACTTTTGAATGATTGATAATAGGAGGGTCCATTGTCTAGCCATTTTTATGATACCTCTTGGACCGTTGCCAAGGGTTGAAAATAAACCAAGAAAAAACATGAAATTTAATGTTTTAAAAATTGGATCGAAAATTAAACCGATAAGATAATATTTAAGGTTTAAAATATTTAACGATATTAAACCGTTATAAAATCGGTTAAAGATTGAATAAAATTAAAAAATTTAAAGATTAAAGGATATTATCCTTACCCATAGAAAATTTTGAAGTTTAATTGAAAAATAAGAATATGAAAACTAATTGATTTATAAAAATTAGTTAATTTACAAAATTAATCGATTAATTAATAAATTAGTCAGTTTTTAAGATAAGAGATACTAAAGTGAATGGAACCAAAAAATTACAAATTGAACAAAAAAAGTCAACCGGTTTAAAATTTTGACTGTTAAACTGATCGTATTGGTTGAGCATTTTAATCATAGATGAAATCAAATCAGAAAACATGTTTTTTCTATCTACTTTACAAGTTATTAATATAAAGAAGTTATTATAATAGATTTAATGAATCCAATTAAAACATAGTTAAATTATTTAAAATCACACTATTTTATTTATATTTAACAAAATGATATTTTTTATTAATTTAGTCGAACTATTTTAAGTCCAATTTTAATTCTTAATTCAATTGATTTTAATTATTTCGTTAATTTTAAATTAGGTCAAAATGTCAAATTCAATTATCAAAACTTGTTTTATACTTAAAATTTTAATAATAAAAATACAATTACTATTTTTAAATATGAATTTTTAAAATAATATTATTTTATTTAAATTTAATAAAAATATTATCTTAATTAATTGATTCGTAACATTTAAATTCATATTCAATTCATAATTAGATTAATTCTAGTTATTTTTGTTACAGATTTTCATATCAAACCTAATTCTTGAAACTTGTTTTATACTTTTTTTCTTCTCAATAATAAAAGAATTTGCAATTATTATTTTAAATATTAATCTTAAAATTTTGTCATAAATCCGTGTAGTACATAAAAATTGCAAACCTAGCTTGAAGACAAGTTCCAAGAGTACAAAATTGTTGTGTCTTAAACAACAATGTTAAAGTTTTAACTCTATCGTTAAGGTTACTTGACAGTTTTGTGTTCAATGATAAGATAGTGTCTTGCTTATTACGTTGATTAATCTTCTTCATTCTAAGTTCTAACCAATTAAAAACAATGATTAAAAAATTCAACCAATTATACCGATTTTACTGTAAAAATCTTGAACCGATTAATTTTTAATTTTTGGTTCAATTTATTTTAATAAATCTTGTTAAAAACTTATCAACTTATTAATTAATTGGTCAACTTTATTAAATTATAAGTTATTATAAATTTATTTAAGGAATTACTGATGAGATTATTCCTTTGTGACCAAAAAGTCATGGTTCAAGTTACGAAAACGCAAGAGACTGAGTTTGTTGTATTTTTTATAAGTTCTCATAAATTAAAATTAATTAATTATTTTTTATGTAATAATATCTTTTTAATTAAACTTTTAAAAAAGATTATGTAAATAAAAATAGTCTCTCTACTAATTAGAGATAAAATTTCGTACTACTAAACCTCCTCAGACCTTGCGTATCAACACAAATTTTACTGGATATTGTTATTGTATTAATTAAACTTTAAATTTTTCGATGAATAATAATAATCTCTTTAAAGCATATTTCAAATTTTTTAATTTTATTTAATCTTTAATTAGCTTTATAACAGTCTAATACCGATTGAATTAATCTTAAACCACTTGTTTTACCAATTTAAAGATAGCACCAATCCATCAACAGGGTAAAAGAAATAAACTTTTTTTTATAATTTAAGAAATTTTAAACAAATTCTAATCTTTAAAATTATATATATTTTTAAAAAATCTCTTTTTCTTAAACTTTGATTAAATAATAATAATAAAAACACGCAATATAAATATGAACTAATCAAATATCATTAATATGATAATCTAATTTAACTCTTAAACTTGACTTGAATTAATCAATTTTTACTTAAATTAATAATTATTATTCAGACTCAAATTTAGATATAAATTATCATATAAATAATAATACATATTTAATATGTATATGACATTTATTTTGTATTATTTTTAATCAAAATAGAAAAGAAAAATTTTCAAGAAAAAAATTAAAATTAAAAAATATGATATTTAAATTATATATTAAAAAATGTCTTTTGAAGACTTGTAGTTGGAACGTGAACTTGCTTACTCATACTCTTTAAATGAGATCTAAAAGTGGGAAGGGAACACTTGGCAGGCCACTGCATGTGGTTGTTAAATCTTCCAACTCCAACTTTACTATTTATTTCCAAAAAAAATAAAATTGTGTTTATAATTAAAAAAATATTGATTTTGATTGAGTTAAAATCAAGGAAACAATATCTCTACTAGTTAAGGGTAAGGCTGCGTATTACTAAACCTTCTTAGATGAGATTTTTACTAGTTATTGTTATCGTTGTTGTTGAGTTAAAATCAAATTAAAAATTTATCTAAATTAGTAAAATAAAATAAAAAAGTAACAATAACACATAATTTACAAAGTGTGATGAATGTCCTACAGCACATCACAATCACAAGGAAAGCTTTCAAGTGCTACAAAAACTGTGGACTCACTTGTTTGGCATTTGGAACCTTATTAGCTGTGCTACTTGTCGTTTATGGCGTTTCTTTTACCTCCATCCTTCGTCTTCTTCTTCTTCATCTTCTTCTTCTTTGTTCTTTCTATATTTTTAACAGCAAAAATGAAAACAACATTGTCACGATCACATTAAAATCTCAGAATCAGCACTAACAGAGGACTAATAGATCCATGATTACACACGTCTTATGTGAAACCCCAAATTCTATACTAAAAACACAAAGTGAGTATATATCGGAATAGATTAATCCAAGTACAAGTCCATTCTTACCTGGAAGTTGCATTAGATGAGATATCAACAACAGGGACCCTACTCCGGTTGGTCCCCTACACACTTCAGGGACTTGCATGTACATATCAAAAAAGAGATAAAAGCCAAACAACGAACATCTTTTTATTCAGTTTTTGTTTCCTTCTCCATGCAAATGCTAAACAAATAATGCCCACCTCCACTGATCCACTTGTACAATTATTGTTTAGTCCAATTATACACTGCACTGAAACACACGCCCACACACACACACACAGTCTCTGCAACTCCTGCTCTATTCTACTGATCTGCTTCTGCTCCTAAATTCCATGCAAAAACCCCAACCGGGGAATCAGAATCATACCAGTTCTTGTACTAGAAGAGATGGACATTTACACTTTCTTCATTTTTCTTTTATCAACTTTTTCATCACTTGGCAAAAACTAAAGTACAATTTCCCCTGCAAAAAGAATTAACAACTAAGTAAGAATCAATGATCATCAAACCGAAACCCAAAAGTAATTCAATCGGACGGCTGCCAAGCAGAGGCAGTCAACAAAGACAAGTCCTTCCAACCCAATTTCAAGCAACCATTTTCCTCCACCAAGGTATACCCTTTCCATGGGAACATCCCCAAGAGCAGGCTTGCTTGGGCTGCCGGGCTACCCGCCAGCGACACGGGTTGGAAGCCGACCCGTCTAAGCTCATCCCCCCATCTCTCCACCTTTACCTCACCTGTCCTCTTGGGCCCACCAACGGCCACGATGTTCCTGATCTCACAACCAAACAACTGCTGCTCCACCGTATGCCTCTCCACATTGTCCACACCCAAACCGTCCCCTAGAGCATCAAACAACGCACTGTAGTAATGCAGTGCCTCGACAAACCGCGCCAAGAAACTACCGCCGTGGCTAAGATCTTGTTCCACGGTCGTTATCAGTTTCGGCCTCAACAGGGTCAATAATCTCAACGTCCCCAAATCGCTCCCCATGATATCGTATAAACAATGATGCATCCAGTGCACCACTATAGCTTCTCTCGGTCTAACACCGAGTTGACTCAGGTCTGTCAAATTTCCGATTTTGCCCTCCAGTGGTAAGAACTCAAACGGCAGACCGAGTGAGCTTGCGAAATCGGCGAGTCTCCTTCCGGTCGATTCCAGCAACTCGGACGAGGACCCGAACCCTGTGATTCTAACGGATCGGATCTTTTTAGACCGGGAAGCGAGGATGTGGAACAATCCTGGCCACTGGAGGCCTTGCATTATATCGAGATCGATGACATGGACACGATCCTCCCCGTCCAGTGCTTGGAAAATGGCTTGATTAGCAGTGAAGTGCGAGAACTTGATCGACGGGCTGATCGAGTTGTATGATTGCAAAGCGTTGAAGATTTTCTGCGACTGCGTTATGGTCAAAGCTTTGGAGATTAGAGGAGAGTAGGTACCTAAGCATGAGCTTACCACGCGCGACTGCAGCGCGTGAGCGAAGTACGCGCCGACTCTTTCCGGCGAGGAACCGAACGGAGAGGAGAGCTCCGAAATCTGCGGGAGCAGACAGTTGGCGTCGTCAAGATTGTCCACGGAGACGCACTCCGCGCATTGTAGGAGAAGGCCGAGAAGTCTCAGGCCAGTGGACTCGCCGCCTTCAACGACCGGAGTGGAGTCTTCCTCGGCGACGGTTTTCTCACCAGAGACGGAGGCTTCGGCAGAGAAGTTTGGACGCTTAGAGGCAGGGTCGTCAGAATCTCCGTCTCTGTCGGCGCGCTTCGTCTTCATGGAGGAGGCAGAATTGTTAGGGTTAGAAGATGAATCACAGTTGATAGTGGGCTGAGCAACTAAGCTTTGAATCATTATCGAAAGAGAAAAAAGGTACGTGGGAGAGAGAGATTCGATGAGGAAGGAGATTTCGAGCGAAAGGGACAAATCTTGCAGAGAAGGACAAGAGATGTATGTGCTGAGATGTGTCAGAGAGACGAGAAAAAAGAGCGGGTGATGGTGATGATCAGTTGGTCCGTTTGGAAAGCGAGAAAGTGAGGGAAAATTCAGGTAAAAGTTGCGCAACTTTTCTTCAGTTTATAAAGAAGGAATTGAGATTGGTTGTCGTTTTTTGGTATTCTTTTCCTCCGTTTAGGCGTGTCGTTGAGTCCGTTTGATTTGGGATTATAATGATTTAATTTAAAAATTATTGATATTATAAAATTAAAAAAAAAAGATTATTTTAGTTAATTTAATTAATTAATTGTAGTTAGGTTCGTGATCTCATGTTGTACACATAGGATTCTATTTTGAGTAAGCATCAAAATTTGTCTTGATCTAGGGGATATCGATGTGTCTAATTATTATATTATGTATTAATAAAATTGTTCGAGTCAGGTCAAGTTGGTCTCGAAACAGACTAGGCCTAAAGCCCGATTGAGCTCGAGGCTTCAAGCTCGAGCATGAGTCCGATCAAATTTATTTATTTATTTAAAATTTTAAAATGACGTTATTTTATGTTAATTTTCAAGTTTCGTGTCAGTTAATTTGAGTTCGAGTTCAAGTTCGGCTAAAAATTGAAAATTAAAAAAAAATCTAAATCCAACCTGAAACCTATTCAACTCGAACAAATTAGATTGGACTAGACGAAATTGAATCGGGTTGAGTTTATTTTACCACCCTTAGTTTCGATTAGTGGTTAGGTGGATTCTACGCTTCAATTTAATTAATTTAAATTAAAAGGATAATTATTTCCTTTGGGAATTTTAAGTAATTTTATTAAAATGTGCATAGAATATTACTTAAAACATATTTTATAGGCTTACTCATATTTCTAATTATGTCTTTTCATTTTAGGGATGATAATGAGTCGATTGAATCAGATTAATCTATTGTTTAGGTCTAGTCTTATCGAAATTTAATTAAAAATAAAATTCATTGTTATTTTATCTACAATGGCATCCTTTTACATTAAAAAAAAGGAACAAATTCATAATCAATCTTATGTAAACGAATTCATTCGTTTTTAACTATTTTTTGGTGAAAAAGTATTTACAGTCCCTCAAACAAACTTATGACACTTATACTCAATTATCATGTAAGATATTATCCTTACATATTGAAAAATTTAGATTTTAATTAAAAAATTGTTAAATACAAATTAATTGATTTATTTTAGTCTACAAGAATTTAATAATTTACGAAAATCGACTGATTAATTAATAAACTGATCATTTTTTAACAATAATAATTTTTAAAGTAAATCGAACTAAAAAGTTGACAAAGCTGTTAGAATTTAGATTTGAGCCTAATTTAACCCCATAAGTTAACTTATAGGGTGAGGATTGCCCCTTAGTTATAAACATTATTTAGGCCTTATCTTTATCCAATATGGGATTCTAATACACCTCCCTCACGCCCAGGACTGGACATCTGGAGCGTGAAGTTTACAGGACTGGACATCTGCGAGTGGCCCAACGGATCTAGGATAGGCTTTGATACCATATTAGAATTTAAATTTGGGCCTAACTCAACCCCATAAGTTAACTTATAGGGTGAGAGTTGCCCTTTACTTATAAACATTCTTTAGGCCATATCACTATCTAATATGGGATTCCAACACACCTCCCTCACGCCCAGGATTGGACATATGGAACATGAAATTTGCAGGGCTGGACATCTGCGGGTGGTCCAACGGATCTAGAATAGGCTTAGATACCATGTTAGAATTTAGATTTGGGTCTAACTCAACCCCATAAGTTAATTTATAGGGTGAAGGTTGCCCTTTACTTATAAACATTCTTTAGGCCATATCACTATCCAATATGGGATTCCAACACACCTCCTTCACGCCCAGGATTGGACATTTAGAGCGTGAAGTTTACAGGACTGGACATCTGCGGATGGCCCAATGGATCTAAGATAGGCTTTACGTGTTGGGCCCAACGGCCACACGTGTTCTCACGTCACCCAATATGTATTGTCCACGTGCTAGGCTTGAAAGTTCGTCACACGTACGGGGGCGTATTGAGAGTAATTGTCCCATATTGAAAAGCCAAGGGACCAAACTTTGGTTAATAAAAGAGTTTGGCTACTCCCTCCATTGCCAATTGGTATTGAGGTGGAACTTCAACTTTCTACAGAAGCAATTGGATTTGCATATTGTTGTTAATTTATTTCCTAGTTAATCACAATTTCTTTCTAGAGCCTGAATCCTTATTAGTGATCACTCGCCAGAGTTTTGTATGAATTGAATAGAGTCCATTGGGATTAACTTGTGATTACAAGTTAATGACATAATTATACTTAAAACTTTGGATTTCTTATTGATGTTAAGACAATAATCTGAATATGGTAAATGATTATATCCTGAAATTATTGCACAAAGAACAAAGTTTCACAGCATTTGACAGTTGGAAATTGGTGAGGATATAATATGTACTGGAGCCATATTTTTAACCTTTAGAAATAATATTTCTTAGCGTAAATTTAATCCATAGCATAAAACTATAGATTTTAGTAGTTGGATTCAATAAACTTAGTAATAGAATGATATAACACTGTTAGAACTTACCGAATACATAGTTTTGCTAAAATTTACTAAAGATATAGCATATAATGGAAAATTTGGACTTATTAAAATACGAATAAAGAATATCACAGAGAGGTTAATTTTGTTCTCTTAGGTCTTTTAAGCATTTTTTCTTGGAGTCTTTCGTTTTATAATTAGCTTTAATATTTTGATTACGCAATACAACCCTCCTAATTATTTAGCGTAAACAATTTCTTAATTAGCCTAATTACTTTCTTGTAGTGCTTGATTTGATATATTCTTATACTTATCTTTTTTTTGGTTTGTGTATTTATTTACTTTTTATTTTTTTATTAATAATATTTACCATGTTTTATATATACTGCGCGTTATAAATTGAATTACATATTTTTATATTTTTATTTATACGTATTTATTATATTTTATATTATTATTATTTTGCATTAGTTATGAGTTTATCGAGAACAACCTCTATTAAGTGAGGATAAAATTACGTATTATTAGAAATCTCCAAACCTTACGATTTAGCGAAGGTCTCACTAAGTATTGTTGTTGTTTTTTAACAATGGAATCAACTAATAAGAAATCATGGTTAAGATGAACATTATGCTCTTCCATTGTCATGTAATATACGATTTAAGAACTCGTTTGGTACGTCGTATTAGACGGTGGATAGGATTAAATAATACATGTCAGGTGTTTGTTGTCGACTTGTA
>JANIMX020000342.1:50658-60938 GCA_024582655.2 Erythroxylum kunthianum | reverse complement strand
AATGAGCCATTCTTGTTGTCATTGTTCCATAAATGATATCCTTTATTGACTTCCTTGAAGATGGGGAGTAATATTCATCCAAACTCTTTTCCTCCCGTCTCTTCATAATTGATTTTCATTTAAAATCGCTAATCAAGTGGTCCTAAGAACTTGTACTAAAAAGTCATTGATGATCATGAGTTCTAGAGGCTGATAGTTGTTTTCCCAAGCGGTCGGCAAGCTTTCCAATTTCTGCAGCAACTAGCTGCTTTGACTTTGGAGCTAACAAACAGAATAGGAAATCATCCTGTCTATTAACCACTAACAAGTAGCCGGTGGCAGCCAAATTCCTTCAACCTCATCTGCTTTATCTCTTAACTTCGTTCCATAACATTATCCGGCATACCAAAAGATTAATATATATTCTGCAATGTAATGAACATGCTTAAAGAGCCCTCGATATAGAAAGTAAATTTAAAATTGATTTACCATAACTGATTTTGAATTGCATTTTGTTCTGCAATTTGTCGTCATGCAATTTTGTCGTCGTGCAACTTTTCGCACGTGCAATGCATGCTACTTTATGAATAGCAAGTTCATTAATGCTACTGAATTATGGCACTACGATCATGACTAATCATGCTGTTGCTTTCTATTTCAAAAGGTGCAATTATGCAAACTAATGCTTTTATCAAATACAAGCAAGATTCACGTATTATGACTAGGAATACGACAAGTATTTGGATAAGAAGTGCTGGATAGATGTACAGTGGAAACCATAATCAGTGACTAGTGTCTGCAGGGGTTGATTTATACAATTTTTGTAGTTGGTTCGTTGCTGCAGAATCATGATGATGTTTGGCTATTTCTAGACAATATAGCTTCTAGAGGAAATATTATACTTTTCCATGTATGTTTTAATTGATTGTGGTGTGACTCTTGAAATCTTTAGTCTCAAATCTTAACATGCTAATTGCAATTTCATGCATTGATAGCTGTTAGATTGGGTAAGGCTTAAAAAATGCTCGTGTCTCTTATCATTTACCAATAGGGCAACACCTGTATTCTAGGTGATAGAAGTGGTTATAGAGATAGAACATGATAAGGAAAATTGTCCTTTTTGTTCCCTTCTGCTTTCATAAAGAAAAGACTGTGGTCATTAAGATTTTGTTGTCACGTAGCTCAAAACCTAGGGTATGTACAGAAAGATGTGATATACATGTTATTTTGCACTCAATTTTCATCTCTTTATGGAAACAATTATTTCAGGAATACAAAATAGTGACAGTAAGATATTCTTCCTACTGTCACTGGTTTGTTGTTCTGTATTTTTCCAGTCTTTCTACAGAATATTTATTAAGATATGTACATAAACAGAAATTTCATCATTAGGCTTGCTCTCATCATTATTTCTTCATTCAATAGGTTTAATACGTTTTATAGCTTATTTGTCTCAAAGTATGTATGTGGTTACTAACCTATGAAATTGTGTTGTAGCATAAGGTTTGCAAATTTTTGTTGCTTCTGTTGACGAAGTCTGTCAAATTGGAAAGATATGATTATATGATCCTTTTGGTGGATACATTATTAATTTTTACTTCATATGATCAAAGTCATCAATGCTTGTACAGACAATCATAATTGCTTGAAAATTTGGCAAAGAGGCCGGCATATTGGATAAGACACTGCAATATGTCGGTGAGGCTTGGCATATTAAGGGACCAACAGTACTGGAGTTGTATTCCTTGATTTTTGTGACCATTGTCTAGGTACTAGATTTTGGTGTCTATATTTTTTCTCATTATCAGATACAATCAGAATATTTGACTTTATCATCAATGAAATGGTTTGTAGTCTTGATCTTTCTTGTTATGCATAGCATTCTCTGTAGAGTTTCTGGGGTTTTATGGGTATGCCTATGTATTCTCTTGGATGATAAGTAATAAATTTGACCACCAAATACAGCAAATTCAGATTCTCTGTGCTGGCACAATTCTACATTGGTAGGGACTCACTTCAATACTTACTTTGAGTTATCATTATTGTTTTTCTTTTTTTGGGAAATGCTGTCAACAATAAGGCTCCTGCTGAAGTAAAGGAGATTATACATTGTTCTCTGTAAATTTGCAGCTAATATGTTATGCAGATGCTTATATTATTCGAAGTAACTCTACTATTGGTTTGATTTCCTTTCCATTCAAAAAGAATTTATGGGTACTTTATTGAAATTTGCTTCTTAGCTTAAAACCCTAGAAAAAGGTGACTGCTATTTTAATATTTGATCTGGCATAAATATGCCTGCAGTATATAGAACAGTGAATTTGGTGTATTTCTTATGATAAGTCGATTACTTTTCGTGCTTTTGAAGAGGTTAAGGGTTACATGCTTCAATGGTAATGAAATCTAGACTGGTTTGTGTTTTATTTTTTGATGTGTTTGTATATATATTTTATTCCTGTTAGGTTCATGATGCTGAGAAAGAAATGGACCATTGAGCACAACTTCTGAAGAAAAATGACCAGGAATAATGCAACCTTATTGCTTGAGAGACTCACTTGAAATGGTACAGTTTGCTGTTTTAATCCTCGGATAGCCTCATTCGACCTTGTAACATATGCTTCATTGAGCAACATTAGGCTCTACTCATGGTAATCTGCAACACAGCAGCCTCACAGCCACACGATGGGTTGTTGGTACCAAGGATGTCTAATGAGAGCGAGTGCAAGGAATATGAAGTGTTCACTCAAAGAACAAGCTGAAGAAAGAAAGGTAAAGACCTGTTGCAAGCCTTAATTTTACTTGTAGATAAAGGAAAGGTTACAATTCTCTTCTGTTCTCAAGTAGCTCTGCTCTATTATCTATTGCTATATGTTGGATACGCTTTGTTTTGAGATTGACATGTGAAATAGAAGAAAAAAACTACCAAGTACCTAATCCTCAGCTGTTACCTGAAATTGGTTTAGGATGTACGATTGTCTGTTTCTAATATACACTGATTTTTATGTTGCAGTTGATATTTTCTAGTTTTCAATGTTATATGATGAGATTCAGATTGTATCTGTTGTTGAGTTGAACAGTCTACTGAGTAGCCTAAGAGTTCGAATTCATGACAAGAAGCTTACTTTAGCTATAGTTTCACCTTGAGGAGGAAGGTATGCTATGGCTTCAGTATCACTATCTTGATTTGGGACATGAAGGTGCATAAACACTTCAAAATACCTTCTCTCTAATTGCTATATACATTACAAGGTTTTTTTTTACTTTTTGGCCATTTTTTCTTATTCATTCATATGCAAATGGTGCTGTGGTTAATTTTGGTTTTCAATTTGTTGCTCAAGCTGCGATATTCCAAACTGATACTCTGTGATTTTAAATTATGAACATCAACCTGAAATGATAAAACGTAGTAATGAGCCTAAACAAAGTAGCCAGTTCCTTCAGAAAATCTTAATGCCGCATCTATAAACTTCCGACGGCATGTTTATACGAATTCCATAGGTCTGTGTCATTGTGCCATGGCCGTGTAGTGATTGGCACCATGGCTGTCTTGTTGGTTCCGGAACAAGTGTCAAAAAGGATAACAAAGGCAATGAGAACACTAGTACTGCTTTGTATCTGGTGGCTATCTACTCTCCAAGATGGTATTACTAGGTTGTAATTGTCCAAATACAGAGGATATTTAATATATGATGCACTACTATCAACTTTACATGGAAAGCAGGTATTTGTAAGCGATATACATTGTAATCATGTTCATTGTGAAACATCGATATCATTACCAAATCCGAAGATCTGAACATATTGTGGCGGTGATATATCTCATTGTTTGTAATTACTGGTACAATCTAATGAGATTTTGACTCAGTATAGAGACAGCAAAATAGATCTAGTTATGGCTCAGCGTTTTGATACTTCTTGCAGTCATTTTCCAGAGAATGTGAAGGCGAGAATATGTTTGAAGAAATTGATTACAAGCATTAGTCCCACAATGTTCAGTTGTAGTTCAATTATCACCATTGCAGGGTTCTACCACTCACACCATGCAGTCGTAACGGAACAAGTATCATGGATTGTTCCGAACCAGGTAATAAGGGGACAAGTGGTTGAACTCAAGCTCATGTCCCCCATTCGCTATGTTTGGTACTTTCTGCAGTGTTCTTCATAGAAATTGAACCATGTTCGCAACTGTGTTGTAACATTTTTTTGTCATCTACGATGCTTGGAAGTCTCAGATATTGCATGCAAGTTGAGGTAAGGCTTGTGGACAAATGTGCAGTTACTGATCTTTAATTGCATAGAAACCTGCATAATCTGATAAGAAAAAAAGTTCAAAAAGCATGATTTTGTTTTTGAAACTTGATTTGTACAAGTATTAGCATGCAATGTTTGAGAGGTGTGATTCTTCAAGCTCAAATCACCATCATCAACTCGTAAATGCCAACTACGGGCACCGAGAGGGAGGCACCGAGGAACTGAACTTAACAGTGCTCTTCCAAGTACAAGGATCATAAGATAAGTATAATCTTCCTTGCAATATATCATAAGATTGTCACCCCTGTCAACCTGCCAAAAATGAATATTCTTGCCATAAGTTTTGCAGAATTTCTCAGAATCATGTCTCTGAATGTTTCCAGGATCGCCAGGCATGAACAACACACCAGCTCTTGACCCATGAACAGGTTCTCCAAGGTTATATACTCGATCCCATTGAGCTCTAGCGTCAGGTTGACATTGAAGACTTAGGTTTGTTTCAGTTTCAAGGTATGAGTTTTGCATCAGATCAGGGTTTATGGACCAAGTTCTTGTAAATCGCATAATCAATCATAATCTACACCACTCTGTGCTCTGATTAAGCTCTAATTGTTGTCTTGTACGTAACAAAGAAGCTGTTTTCGTAATTTGAACCGTAACTTTTCTGTCATAAAAGAATAACCTTACCGATTATTCTAGGCTCACCCACCCAAAGTAATCTTTTTTTAAGACTTTATATACTAAAAAAGTTCATGTTTTATCAATATATTCAATCATTTTTAATATAAAAGATGAATTATGACATTATCAATATTTACTCTTAAATGTCACTCTAATTAATTATAATTTTTAGGAATAAGAGATTCTAAATTATTAAAAAAATTGAAAATTTTTAATTCAATGTTCAAACTTTTCAATTTTTTAATTAAGTAATTAATTTTTTTAAATCTTGAATTAAACTACAATATGTAAGTCAATAATAATTTTATTCCTTCATTTAATTTACTGATCAAAATAAAAATTGGAAAGATGGTATTAAGAAAATTAGAATAAAATAGAAGTTAATTTCTTAGGAGAAAATTTGTAAAAATCTAAATATTTTGATAAGAGAACAATGAAATCTGAGCGTTCCTCTTCGTTGACTTCCAAAGTCTTCCACAAGAGTCTACGATGATACCGTGCGCAACGTAACCTGACGTCTCTTCTTCCTCCACGTGTACATTTGTCTACGTGGCGGTCTCCTATTTGTCAGTCGCTCCTTTCTACGTGTACACTACACCCCCTCGCTCCAGAAAACCCCTCCATAATTCCCAGAGTTTCCTCCGAAGCTAGAAATCTCCATTTCACTTTCTCTCGGATTTTCTCGCCAACGAAACAGAAAAAAGAAACGAACTTGAAATAAAATAGCAGTGCTGGTCACTTATAGAGAATGCAATTCTGAATCCTTCAACTTCATCAAATAACAAAGATGAGGTCGATGTTGTTCAAATCAGGAATATTCATATCCTTGCTTTTGTTGAACTTTGTTCCTTCACAATCGGCCGTTTCGAGCATAGATCTAGGGTCCGAATGGATGAAAGTCGGTGTCGTGAATCTAAAGCCAGGCCAAACGCCGATCTCGATCGCAATCAATGAGATGTCGAAGCGCAAATCCCCGACTTTAGTCGCATTCCAGGGAGGAACTCGTCTTCTAGGTGAAGAAGCCGCTGGAATCGCGGCACGGTACCCGGACAAAGTCTACTCTCAGCTCCGAGACATGATCGGAAAACCGTACACTTACGTGAAATCTTTTCTCGATTCAATGTACCTGCCGTTGGACGTCGTTGAAGATTCTAGAGGCGCCGCCGGTTTCAGTATCGCCGATAGTCTGGGCGCCGATGCTTCGATTTACTCTGCGGAGGAGTTGCTGGCGATGGTGTTGAGTTACGCCGCGAATTTGGCGGAGGGTCACGCGAAGGTTCCTGTGAAGGATGCGGTCGTCACCGTACCTCCGTATTTTGGGCAGGCGGAGAGGAGAGAGTTAATTACGGCGGCGCAGTTGGCGGGAATAAATGTGCTTGCTTTGGTGCATGAGCATTCAGGTGCTGCGTTACAGTATGGGATTGACAAAGACTTTTCTAATGGTTCAAGGTACGTTGTATTATATGATATGGGGTCAAGCAGTACTTATGCAGCTCTTGTTCACTACTCGGCCTACAGTGCAAAAGAGTTCGGGAAGACTGTGTCCGTTAACCAATTTCAGGTCAAATTCTCACCTTTCTCTTGTTTGATTTATTTCTTGAAAGTTGTATCTAATTTATGTTTCAATGCATTAGCTTTATTAAGAGAGAAAAGTTTGGACTTTAGTATTCCCTGGAGAAATCTAAAACTGAAATTCCAATCAAATTTGGTTGTTAGTCCAAGAGCTTCAGTGAAGATTGTTGCAACGTCTATATCTGCAAATCGGTTTAGATGATTTGAGTTAATCAAAAACTAACAGAAATAGTTCAGTTTAGTTTGGTTTAAAACTAACTGAAGTGCAATAAATGTTGTCCTTTTTCCCTTTATATTTTGTGGTTTCTTTTTATACTTGATTCTTTGATACGTGGCTGGGTCCTATGTTTTTATGATTTTATAATATCTCCAGGTTAAGGATGTTAGGTGGGACTCAGTTCTTGGAGGACAGAATATGGAATCTCGGTTGGTCGAGTTCTTTGCAGATGAATTCAATAAACAAGTTGGAAATGGGGTTGATGTTAGAAAGTCTCCAAAGGCGATGGCTAAATTGAAGAAACAGGTTAAGCGAACCAAAGAAATTTTAAGTGCAAATACGGTGGCTCCTATATCAGTTGAATCTCTCTATGATGACCGAGACTTTAGGTAGGTTGGGACTTTGGACATGCTATGCATAAACAAGTTATCTTAGTGTTCTTGGCTGCCATCAGGATACCCACCTTATGGTTTTGGCTATCACGATCTTTTCCTGCCAGTTGCAGTCAATTTAATTTGCAACAACAATCTTATCCATCATTGACCACTAAGTTGTCTGGTTGAATAATTAATCAATTAGATGCATCACAGCATTAATGAAACATATAATATATATATGTTATAGCATATATATATATATATATATATATGCTATAAGTATTACTCTATTCTTATTACTCTTGTATCTATTTATTTATTTATTTTAACCGAGACTTTTTATTTATTCGCTTATTTATTTATTTTCTTCTTTTCTCTCTATCTATGTGGGTCATTTGGAAACAGCCTCCCTACTTGCTAGGGGTAAGGCTGCGTACTATTATTGGACCTTCCCAAACCCTGCGCAGGAGCGGGATTCCTCTTGGGTTGTTGTTGTTGTATAAATTTTTTGCTCCTCCATATATGCATAGTTGCTCCAGTTTGTTTGTTTCTTTGCTTTTCGTTTTGACTATATGAATATTTCCTGCTGATCAGATGAAGAATTGATTGTGATCTCATATGAATCTCTTCTTATCTTTTGTAATGATTTGCAACTTAGTGAAATAATTGTGTATGTGTGGTATCTTATAATACTAAGTTCTGCAGAAAGTAATAAAAATTGCAGACATTTTGTTTCTTGAGCTGGTATTTTACTCTGTTGATTTCATTAGCTAAAATAACTTTAACCAAGCATTGTGAATTGCGAGAATACTTGGTTTTTATTTCATCATTTGTGGTTAAAGATCAAGGTTTTCTTCTTGGTTTGCTTATCTGCAAGCCCATGTAAATGGTTGAAAACTCATTAGTTATGGCAAAACCTCAACAATAGCATTGTGTAGCAACATTCTCATTGATTGTGTGGGGTTGCTTGCAGTTAAGTTGAGTATGATCGTTAGTTAGATGCTCAAAAGAATGTTTTTTATATAGTTGTGTGACAACCTTTAATTAGCATCTCTTTTTTCTTGGTTCAGGAGCACTATCACACGTGAGAAGTTCGAGGAGCTTTGTGAAGATCTGTGGGATAGGTCTCTTATACCTTTAAAAGAAGTTATCAAGCATTCTGGGCTCAAGTTGGATGAAATATATGCAGTAGAACTCATAGGAGGTTCTACCAGAGTGCCAAAGTTGCAGGTTGGTACTGTCATTTTCAGTTGTTGTTTATGGACCGAAGGTAGAAATTATGGTCATTCAATCATTTCATCCACACCTTAATACAAAAAGCAGAAGAGCCATCCTGTCATTCTTTTGCATTTAGCTTTGTCAATTTTTCAGTTAGAGTTTGTGTTTTAACTTTAAAACTATTTTGCCTAAGTTGGAATGTCTGATCAAGCCATGGTACCACCTTGCTACAACGTCAACCTCCTTTTGTTGCTTTGATGTCTTCCATTTTAGTAAAATAATTCCATTTTAGAGGAACGAAAGGATCTTGAATAATTCTGATGAAGATAATGGATAAACAGTGGTGCATGCAGTCCAAATTGCTTTTCTTATGCTTATTGTGCTACAAGTGTTCCTATTGCATGAACATAAGTGAGTTGACACTTGTCTCTTAACTCACTGCTTTTAGCTTAGCAAAGATATGACTTAATGTATCCACGACACATTATTCTCTTTCGGTCCTCATCTGTTAATCAAGCTAGCATTTAAAAGAAATCTCTTTTTCAACTCTTAACAGGCCAAGATCCAAGAATTTCTTGGTAGGACTGAGCTGGACAAACATCTGGATGCTGATGAGGCTATAGTTCTTGGTGCATCACTACATGCTGCAAATTTAAGTGACGGAATCAAATTGAATCGCAAGTTAGGAATGGTTGATGGTTCAACATATGGTTTCACAGTTGAACTAAATGGTCCTGATCTTGTTAAAGATGAGAGTACCAAGCAGTTACTTGTACCAAGGATGAAAAAGCTACCCAGTAAGGTATTTTGAATCTCTAACTTGAGATAACCAGATGATTAGCTAAAAGTTGTGATTTTAACTTCATGCTCCATTTTTTCCTCTTTTTGGATGGATTAGTCCCATGTCTAATTATCTTTCTTATTATAGATGTTCAGATCCATTGTCCATAACAAAGATTTTGACGTTTCACTTGCATATGAGAGTGAAGATCTTTTGCCTCCCGGTGTCACCTCAAATGTCTTTGCTCAGTATGCTGTGTCTGGCCTTGCTGATGCAAGTGAAAAGTAACGATTTCCTTGATCTTTTTGCTGATTTATATTTCTTTTTTCTCCTTTTTGTGTGATCACAAAACCATTTCATAGTAAAAGGTCCTAAAGGTTTTATTTTTCCTTCTTATTCTACATTGTCTAGATATTCTTCCCGAAATTTGTCCTCTCCTATCAAGGCAAATTTCCATTTCTCTCTTAGCCGAAGTGGAATTCTTTCTTTAGATCGAGCAGATGCTGTCATTGAGGTATCAGAATGGGTGGAGGTACCTAAAAAGAATCTGACATTGGAAACTACAGCCAGTACCTCCCCAAACATATCAGCTGAAACTGGTACTAACAACACTTCAGATGAAAACAATAAAAACTTGCAGTCTGATGGTGAAATCAGTACTGCGTCCAACTCCACTGCAGAAGAATCAAGTACAGTTGATTTGGGCACAGAGAAAAAACTGAAAAAACGAACATTCAGGGTTCCACTGAAGGTATAGACTGATAATTTACTGTCCAGAAAATATCTTTCTTGTAGCAAGTTTCATTTTTTTTTTCTTATTCCTTATTGTTGTTTCTGTTTGTTGTAGGTCGTTGAGAAGACTGTGGGACCTGGAGCACCTCTTTCAAAGGAATCTCTAGATGAAGCTAAAAGAAAATTGGATGCACTGAACAAAAGGGATGCTGAGCGAAGAAGAACTGCAGAGTTAAAAAATAACCTGGAAGGATATATCTATTCCACTAAAGAGAAGGTTTGAATTATTCACTTGGTTCATACATTCTTATCTGTTAAGGGTTTGAATTAAGGAATTGCACTCCTTGGTTATGTACCTGTTAAGAGTTGAGGTTCAACCCCAATACCAATTGGCAATGGGGGGAGTAACCCAACTCCTTTATTAACCCAAGCTTGGTCCCTTGGCTTTCCAATATGGGACAATTACTCTCAA
>JANIMX020000339.1:0-13203 GCA_024582655.2 Erythroxylum kunthianum | reverse complement strand
TCATGATTGAATAACTCTTTAAGATGTGTGTATACAACACTTAAAATATTATTGATGCTAAAACTAATGAGAAAGTATATATTTATAATGTCGATTGGTATAGCATAATAGTCAACCAGTATGCATTAAAAGCTCAATATTTACTAGCCGTTGAAACATTGGTCAACTAGTGTTGGTCAACCAATACATCAACCAACGTTATAACAAATTCTCAATACTTCAAATTTAACAACTTTAACTTATATTAGTCGGCCATTAACTTATATAGGTCGACCAATCACCCTAAAAATATAATTTAACAACTTCAAATGCTCAAAACCAATTTTTTTTAATCCAAATATGTTTAAAACACTTTCCAAAATGTCCCACAAAGATTATTTGAAAGGTTAAGAGGATTTTATAGTAAAATCAAAAGCTTCGAATGTAAAGACTCATGCAATAAAGTAAGATAAAATAATTATATATGGTGAGCCTTTTAGATCATCAAATTAATAAAGTGAGATTACAAATAATAATACAAAATGTAAAATGACATTGTTGATCCTTGATCTTCTTTTGTTCTTGTTTTGATCTTCATTTCATCGGCTGCAAATTTCAACTTCTCTTTTTTAATTTCATACACTATCTTATTGGGTTTATGGCTTTATTTTGTTCTAAAATTAATTTTTATCAAATTAGTAAACATATTAGTGGTAATTATCCTTTATTATCGTCAAAATACTGATTGAAACCTTTCTTAGTTTAACAAAGTCTATTTATAACAAATGATCCAAAGACCATTTGGGAAAAGTTAAACACAAAAGTCCAATCTTTTGGAAGATTTGTGATTGAAGCAATACCCAAATGCTCTATTTATAAAGTTTCTTTTCTCCTCCTTTTGAGAAATGAGAACCAAAAGGTTGGTTCACAATTTTTATATTGAAAGTGAAAAGATAAAAAGGAAAGTAATTCTTTAAATAAAATATTTGAATATTTTTCTCAATCACAAAACTTTCAAGGAGTTGGATTTTTGGATTTGACTTATCAATTTGGAACATTTAATATTTTTCTAGAAAATTTTGACTATTAGACTTAAACTAAATTGGTATTAGACTATTTAATATTTCTTTAAATGGTTAAACTTTTAGGCCTTACCTAACTCAGTTATACTTGATTGGCTCAATTAGATCTAATTAAAGCATAATTAGATCTAAATTTAATCCAAATTACTTAGGCCCAATTAAATTTTTGGTAGTCTAAATCTCGATTGTGCTCTAGTTTGGGCCAAGCTTCACACACCCAATTGAACTTTGAGTTGACCTCAAGGTTAAAAAAAAAATTTGAGCTAGACTTAAGGCTATAAAGAGCTCAAGCCCAAACTAACCAGTTCCTAATTAAAAATTATCATATTTATTGAATTCTGTTTTTATGTAGTAAATATACTCTATAAATTTTATGACGGTTATTTTGTGCTATTTAATACAATGGGTTCTTAATTTTCTTGATAAATAACTGGTAGAAACATTTTTGCTTTGGCTCTCAAGTCTAAGCCACCATTCACTTGGAGGACAAGAGTGAAGAAGGTTGACCTACAACTGGAGGTTATGCAGAACATAACAAGAACTTGCATTCCAAAAGTCAAAAAAAATAAAAGTTCTGTTTCGGCTTTGCTTTTGGAAGGTGAGTTGGTCAAGTAGTTGATCAGTTGGCTCATAATCATATCATCCTGTAGTTAATGCAAGACATTTGTTCATAGACCCTTATTAATTGTTGCATTAAAAGCATGATTAATGTTTTCAATCACAAACCACCCAATCAAATTCAATAGGAAACTGAAATTTTACTTTGCATTTCTATTAATCTAATATGAATAATAAAAAATATATCATCGTATGTAATGAAGATTTTCTGTGGTAACAAATATATAACAGTTTGCCTTGCCTTCCTCAAGTTATAGCTGCATGTTTTTTCAATTGGCAATGCAACAATATCATTATAAACTCACAACTTCATATGTGCAAATGTCGTTGCCAGTGCCATGGCGTCATCAACTTGAGACGCATCTGTTCCCTGAAATTGCACAAATAATAAATCAAAATACATGGACCTAAGTCTGGACAAATACTACGCACATAGATATTGAAATTTATCTCTTCAATGTCAAGACCAAGCAAATCAGTACATCTCAAATGACATGGATAAGAAATAATCAGCTAGAATAGATTTACATCTCGAGGAAAAGATATTCAAACACCAAAACACTTGCTGATAAACACATGCAGATATGCACACAAATTCGTAGGCATTACCAAAACTATCATCTTTATCTCACTACTCTGGGGTCTCAAGTGACTTGAGCCAGAACTCTTTTGGTTCCAACTGCAAGACTACTATCCTAGCCAAAAATTTCACATGCTAATATCAGCATTTGAAATTTATTAGCCTTTTCTAATTCTTTACCATGATAAAAGGGGGCCCGAAGTTTGACTCACATCATGACTAATATAAATATCAATTCATTCCCAACACTTCTGACGATCAGTATAGGAGAAAATTACAGACCTGGCCTGTAGCGAGGCCTCCTTTTCCTTTGCCACACTTCCCTTTAAGAGGGCCTAAAGCAGTAGTCAGCCATTGTGAAACCTCAAATTGTTTGCCTTTGTCTAACTTCTCAGGCACTCCCGCACACACCAAAACCTTGTTAGTATCTTCATCTGTGCTAAAAACCATAACTGGCATGCCCTGTGCACCAACCAAAAACCCATCAAACAATCTTTTCTACAAACACTTGAGACAAGCTAAATTGGAAGAATGAAGTAAGAAATCGGCAATCACCTTCTGCTCTAGGACCTTCAAAACAGCCTCTCGGACTGCTGCTGCATCCAATCCAACATCAACCCGAGAGATGCAGAAACCCTTTCCATCTGAAGCAGCACCTTCAGCCATTTCAGTGGCAACCTTGATAGCCTTCTGCATATTTTCTTCTGCAATCTTCTTTTGTGCTTTTCTCACTTTATTCTGTTAATGTGAACAATTTCAGCATTCATTGAAAACCAGACACATCATCCATTACACACAATGTTTCAGAGATTATTAACGTAGCAAAAACAATAGGTGGTCAGGTGTTTCTTTCTTAGCCCAGCTGAAATACCTGAAGCACAGCAATCTTAGTCCTAATCTCAGATTTCTTGGCTGCTGGAATAGACGCTCCATCTACACGACTTTTAAGTGATGCTACTTTCTGTTAAATGAAAACATATCAGAGATTAAAGTCACTTATAAGGATATGAAAAGTAACAATATCTCCAATGTTGCAAATTTCAATCTCCTTATTTGTTAAGAAGCAACATCTGGATTTGCTGCATCAATAAAAGACATGAAATGCATAACAAATTCCAAATGACTACTAAAGTTCTACAAAGGAAGGAACCTGAAAGAAATATGACAAAATTAAGAGAAAGGGAACTTGTTCAATATTGAAAAGGAGCATACTCGGAGAACCATTGAAGCCATAGAGTCAAAATACTAAAAGAGGAAAAGACAAGTTATCATGCAAGTTAAATTTACTTGGGACAAAATCAGATCCAAAGGTAACATCTTACTTGGAACTAGATACCAAGCTAAGTAATTTAGCAATTAGATAGAGACCTTTTCTAGCTGGCTTCCTTCCATCTTCGATGCCCCATCAACTTCCTGCTCAAGTGACAATGCCATTTCAATTGCTTGAAAAGCACAATCAGTTGTGACTGCTGTTATCCTACGAACTCCTTTTGCAATTCCTTCCTCAGATAAAAGAGCAAACGCCTTTGCTTCCCGTGTATTTTTTATATGCGTACCTAATATTCATTAAAAAAAGACATATTTCATCAGTCAAAATTCTAAAAAATGACAAATAAAATGAAATGCCTGGATGAGAACTAACCTCCACAAAGTTCTGTTGAGATTGATGACCATTCTTTATTTTCTGGATCAGCAAGCAGGTCTTCAACTTGTTTACCAATTGACACAACTCGAACTGGGTCTGGATAGACCTGTATCAATCACAGAACACATTGACATCCAAGGCACATACAGACAAATTCCTGAAACAAGACTGCAAGGCTTACTTCTCCGAAAACAGCTCTTAACCCATTTATACGCTTGGCATCTGCAAGGGTTGCTTCTTTTGCAAACACATCTAATTTAGATTTGATTTGTTCATTCACAATGGACTCGATTTTCCCCAACAGTTCAGGATCAATTGGCTTGCCTATAGACAATAGTATTTTTCAAAAGTAGGGCGTAAAGATAAGCAAAGTTAAGCAGATCTTCTCAAATAGAGTAAATAATCAAAATTACCATGAGAGAAATCAAATCGTAGCTTTTCAGGAAGAACAATAGACCCCTTTTGATCGATATGATTGCCAAGCACTTCCTGTATTTATTTTTGAAGAGCATTATAAAATGCAAAGCTTTTATAAAGAATCAACTTCATAAGTTCAAAGTAAAATTGCTTGATGAACATACTCTGAGAGCAAAGTTCAACATATGTGTACAGGTATGATTAGGAGCAATCAATTTGCGCCGTTCATAGTCAACCTGCACTAGTCATTGGAACAAATGATTTCATCACAGAAAAGAACAAAAAAGATAAACACAACATTTGCAGGACAGATAGATAGTGTTTGCACCTTACAGATCACTTTATCACCCACACAAACTCTTCCAGCATTTCCATTAAGGAAACCAATGTGTATAATAAACCCACCAAAAGTTTGGACATTGCCTACTTGAAATGAACCAAAAGAGCCCTCGAGTAGTCCAGTATCAAAGATCTACAATCAGAAATTTTGCAGCTGTAATAGCTTATGTAAAGAAGCAGCACAAACAATGAACAGACTGTTAAGGAATCTCGATAAAATATTAAATACTTGGTCTTGGCACCAATTAAAATGAAAGATTATCATGTTTCTATTTCACCACAACGAGTCAAGGCCCCTATGCATGTCTCAAACATATTGAAAGTCACTATGAAGGTGAACTACCAGTTGCAATGCCTTTACCTGACCACCTTGCTCGGCATAGAAACTGGTAGACTCCAGAACCACCCCAACCTCATCACTCGCAGCAGCACTGCCTAACAACTCAGAACCACTGTAGATGGCCTTTATTACACTCTCATGGTCCTGAAAAAAAACTCATAAGAAAAAGGGAAGAAACCCTTATGCGGAATAAAAATGAGATACTTGTGAAATCAAATTGGCAGTCAAAGCAGGCAAAGGAACAAGTATTATCCAATGTACTCTTGGAAGGAGAAAGTAAATGCTCTCTCTCCATGGGGGCGCAGACACACATATGCAACAAAAACTTTCAAACTACACACCCCTATCTACAACATCGACCTAAATATTTAAGTAGACAAAATATCAAGAACCATTCCCATATCCAGATGGAAAATTTATTTGGAAAAATGAGCAAACAAGAGGAACAAATTGCTCTTCCACAACCACACACTGATAAGACAACAAAATCCTAGCCAATAGCACTGCTCCAGTTTGCAATGGAGCAAGTAATTACTTTGCCTCCTTGGAAAGATATGTCTGAGACTGTACTACTGCAGCTAGACAAGAGACGTAACGCATTAGGAAGAACAAAGGAAAGCTCATTTGATCCACGGGATGGAGACAATATAAAGAATACAATCAAGTGGACTGTGCTCATTCTGTCCAAGTCAATAATTTGATCAAAAGCACGATATAAGAAGACAATTATATGCATTGTGCTCATTCTGTTCAAGTTAACATTCAAAATTCAATGCCAGTCAGACACCATATTCACTCACTTAACATTGAAAAATTAAATTAGACAAAGTGCAACAATATGCATGGATACCTCAGATGCTTGATTATCAGAAAATTTCAAACTAAATTGTAAGTGATATCCAACTAAACAATAATGAATTCAAACACTAAAAACCAATAAAAAATAAGAATACAAGTAATAGTTCTCACACATAGAGAACATAAGAAAGAAATGGTAAATGAACCTGGAACCAAATAAATTTATAGGAATCATCTGTGGTAGGAATTCCCTTCTTGTGCAATTCAGATGTTGCATCAGCATCCATAACAATAGCACCACCAGCTTGCTGCCAAACAATGCTGTTAGCAAAAGAAGGGGAAAAGGCCATCTAACAAGTACATGAAACTGATTTACTGGTGTAGTTGATCAGGTACATAATACTACATCTCTAAATGTTTGTTTTTGAAGTTTTCTTCTTAACCTGTTATTGATGCCATACCTTATTTTGGGCACTTCTTGATCTTTCCCTTGCCTCAACCATTGCATTATTGAAACCTTCAACATCCACACATAATCCTCTTTCTTCTGCCATCAACTATTGAGAGGAAATAATTAGGACACATAAGCACAAGAGGAAATGCATATAGAAAATAGCAATTTCAGCACCTGAGTCAGATCTAAAGGGAATCCATACGTGTCCCACAAAACAAATGCATCCTGCAACCAAGAAATTGAGAGTCAAATGTTGGAGAAATGAAACCAATGCAAGTTCTTGGTTTTATTTCAAGGCATCATGGGTTTTTAGAAAATGTCAAAAATAAATTAGGATCAGCTATTTTGGTGAGAATTGGAAGGATGTGTATTTTAATGTCTATGCACTTGACACAGCTTCACAAGACTCAAGACACAATGAGAAAAAGATTCCAAAATCTGATCTTTGAACTCCAAATGCAGTAAGACAAATGCGAATAAGAACAGATCTTTTGTAAACACCAAATGCGAAATGAGTTTGCAGCTAAAGTAGGTATTCTCAGAAATGAGCTTGCCTGCCCACTCAACACCTTCCCCTTGACCTCCAGAGCAGCTTTCTTAAATTTTTCAATTCCCTGAAAATATGTTGAGGATCAGTCTTATTCTGGGAGAGTACAGCTCCGATTCCAACCCCACTTGCATCGCATTCAATTATAAATTGATGGGAAAATTTTGGATTGATACTACAACTGATTCCAGACATAAACAGAAGTTTCAATAAACTGATATAGAATGAATTAATCCCTTCAAATCATGAGTAAGTCTGAATATATGATAAAAGGAAATGTTAGAGGAAAATAGATGATATACCTTGAGTAAAGTCCTGCCAAAACTTGCTTCCTCTGCTGCAATTATTTCCCTGATATGTTCCTCGTTTTGTCTGAGCTCTGGAAAAATATCACCCATCACTTTTACAACAATTCCAACAAGCCTGCATCCATTGCAAGTCACAAATATCAACTAGTAAGAACAACACATAAAGTTAAAAAAAATGCAAGTATCAACGATCACAAGAGAACATTCATTTTCAGAAAGAATCAAAGAATGAAGTAGAAACCTTCAAGAAATGAAAGCAACTTAATAAAAGTAAATGCAGACAACAACCTCAGTTTTGAACCAAAATATTAAGTATCAACATCTCTCTTACCCATTAAAAAATCCTTCTCGTGCTTTAAGAACCTCGCTTCCATAACGAACAGCTCGACGAAGGATACGCCTTAGAACATACTCACGACCCTCATTGCCTAAACCGTGTGAAATCCATATGAGAAATACAATTAACATAAAAATATTTGTATAGCATACATGTGCAGTAAAACCAGACAACAGTTCACTTATTTATTTGAAACTGTAAGAACAGAAATCAGCTGAAGTCAAAGTATTGGTCCTATAACTACCGGGACAAGAACCATCAGCAATCGCAAATGATAAAGTCCTAATATGGTCACCAACAACCCTGTAAGCCACGTCAATGCCATCTACATCATCAGGTCCAACTTTGCCGGTATAAGGCCGTGCCCCTGTTGCCTATGAGATTAGAAATAAAAGTTATCATGTAAACGAAAAAGGTTTCAAATTTTTACTGAAAGGTAAAATATGAGAGTTCAAAGAACAAAATCAGACAGCTATAGACCATTCAGCACTAAACAACATCATACTGTACCACAGGAGAAAAAAAAGATATTAACTTGAAAACTATTATGGAACTAGAGAAAACCCAGGAACTGGTCTTAAGGTCTAAAGAGAATTTTTTAAAAGCAGACTATCTAGTAATTCCGAAATGAGCATACTAGAGAAGGTAAGGCGAGTAATTCCACCAAGAACCTCAGATGTTATTTGTTCGACACACAATTATATTTATTAAATAACCTTCACCTCAGTATTTTTTCACCCTATCATCATAAAACATGAAAAATAGAGAAAAGGCATAAATATAAGGCAGAGAAAGAAAATGTTAGCAACTTGCCTGCTGTATAGCATCAAAAATTGGCGTGAACACATCAGTGTCATAATTGCTCATCTTATTCTGAAGTATAGAAGTCAATCTTTCAAAACCCATTCCGGTATCAACATGCTTAGCAGGCAGAGATTTCAAAGTGCCATCGCTTTCCCTATTGAACTGTACAGGAACATGATAAGATATGGTAAACTAAAAAGGTTCTGGACAGCCAAATCCTTCTAGGACTACAAACTGCCAACACTTGAACAAAAGGTCCAACAAATTCAAAGTCTTTCTCTAGATCAACCACACCTCGCTTAAGTACAATTTAAGAAAAATGAAGCCACAAGTTGGACACATAATGAAGGAATATTACCTGAATAAAGACAAGGTTCCATATCTCGATAACTGTAGGATCATCGTTATTAACCAATAGTGCTGCATCACGATTACCAATTCTGTCAAAATGAATTTCTGTGCAAGGTCCACAAGGACCAATATCTCCCATCTCCCAAAAATTGTCCTATTGAGAAAATATGCCCATAAAGGGAAAGTAATTAACTATGAACTCCTTAAGCACAGTAAACAAGGACAATAAAGTACATGTTAAATACAACACAAGATTAACCAAGTTATCGAACTAAATCAGGCTCCTAGCATAAATTATGAAAACACTATACTTCAAAAATATGAAGAGATGTTTTTTGTAGCCATGTGTTTCAATAGCAAGTGAAAGTGTTTAGAAGTTAAGAAAATTCTTATGACCTAGATACGGGTCATTAAGGATATGTATAAAGGTGTAAAGTCTAGAGTAAGGATGATAGAAGAAGATACAGGACATTTTTCTATCGATATTGGAGCTACACAAAGGCTCATTTTTTAGTCCATTTTTTGTTTGTAGTAGTTATGGATGAGCTCACTAAGAATATGTAAGGAAATGTACCTTGATATATATTATTTGCTAATGACATTATTTTAGTAGACGAGACAAAAAGAGTGTCAATGTCAAACTAGAACTTTGGAAAGATGCGTTGGAGTCGAAGGACTTTAAATTGAGCAAGACTAAGACCGGGTATTTAGAGTATAATTTTTCGGGTCATAGGGTGGCTTCCGAATATAAGTAAAAATTGGTTCAGAAGTTATACCAAAAAAAAGAGTGTTTAAAGTATTTATGAACTATCACCCAAAGCAATAGAGAAATTGATGAAGATATAGTTCACCGTATCAAATCAGGGTGACTTAAATGAAGAAGTGTATCAAGAGTTTTATGTGACAAGAAGATACCACTCAAGTTTAAAGGTAAATTTTATTGTTTAGCGATTAGGTCGATCATGTTTTATGGGGCAAAATATGGCCCATCAAGCAGGTGAATAGTCATAAGTTAATAGTGACGGAGATAAAGATGTTCCGGTGGATTTGCAATCTTATTAGAAGAGATTAAGTCATAAATGTAGTGGTAAGAGACAAATTAAAGGTGACTAATATTAATAAAAAATTAAGAAAAATAAGGCTTAGATAATTCGAACATATTAAGACATTTTGACACTCTAGAGAAAAGATACGAGAAGATTGTACTTAAGAACTATAAAAAAAAACTTGAGAAGAACTGAGTGAGGTAATAAAAAATGATATTACTTTGATGTAAATTACTAAGAGCGTGACCTTCAATAAAAAACTTTAGCGCACTAAGACACAAATAAATGATCTCACATAAAGAAGTCATTATCTTTATTTTAAACATCTTCTTTTGAATCTTATATCTTATACTTGGCCTAAACATTTAATATGTAGTACTTTTTTCTTAATTATTCAACCTAAACATTTTTTTGTAATGGCTTGTTTATTTTATTTATTTACTTGTTTTATTTTTTATTTTCATTTTTAACTTATTCTATATGTATTGTATTATTTATTTTTATATTTTTATTTGTATGTATGTATTTATTTTTATTTATTTATTTATTTATTTTATTAATATTATCTTTTATTTTTATTTTTATTTTATTATTTTAATATGTATCTTTTAATATTTATTATCTTTTTATATTATTTAGTTAGTTAGTTTCTTTACGTGAGTCTATCGAAAACAACCTCTCTATTAAGTAAAAATATGATTGCGTATTTTTGAACCTTGAACCTTTAAAGACAACGCATATTAGTGAGACTTCTACTAAAATGTTGTTGTTGTAGTTGTTTCAGTAACAGTAATGTTGTAATCAAAGAAAACGTTCACGTAACTGAAAGAATAATCTCAACAAGACGAACATAAATAAAAACCAATGCATCGTAGACCATACCTTACAACCAAATGGCAGAACACGATTCGTTGGCAAAAATTTGAGCCACAAATCTCTTGCTTCAGTATCAGGAGCAAGACCAGCTTTTTCATCACCACCAAAATAAGTTGCATAGAACCGATCAGATGGCAATTTATACACCTGAGCATCAACAACTCAAGGCATCAATTTCAATTAAAAGACCTGAGTTAACAAACACCTCAGAGAAACAGAAACAAGTATATTAGTAATCCAAATCAATTACCTTGGTCAAAAGCTCCCAAGCCCATTCAATTGCCTCATTTTTGAAATAATCACCAAACGACCAGTTTCCCAACATCTCAAAGAAGGTATGGTGATAAGTGTCCTTACCAACATCATCAAGATCGTTATGCTTACCACCAGCACGAATGCACTTTTGAGTGTTGCATGCTCTTGTTAACTTGCTTAATTGAGTGTTAGGGTCAACAGTTCCCAAAAAGATCGACTTATACTGGTTCATACCTAAAATCAAGGAACTTCACAATCATTTCATTTTACCCACAAACCAAACACTAATGAAAAGCCACACAGGTAATCAAAATTACCAGCATTTGCAAAGAGGAGGGTTGGGTCATTGAGAGGAACAACAGGACTCGATTTCCAATTGACGTGATTCTTTTCCTCGAAGAACTTAATGAAAGTATTCCTCACTCTGTTGGCCGGCCACTCCACCTGGTGCTGATCAACACCGGGCATTGTTACTGGGGCGGAATACGGCAGCAAGTACGACGGAGAAGGTGGAGAAGAAGCAATAGAGGAGAAGGAGAAGGAGAAGAAGGCGCAAACCCTAGCCCCCACTAAGGAGAGAGGGGAAGAAGCTTTAAGTGAAATATTATTTCTTGAGGCAAAAGCATGAGCTTTCTTCATTCATTGTCGTTTACACACAAAACCTGTAAGAGTCGAATGGTCTGCTTGTGGCCCAAGACTTGCCATCCAATCAAATAAATTTTAACATATTTAAAAAAAATTGATATTATTTTCAAGAAAAAATTTAACGAAAACAAAAATTAAAAATTTATGTTCATATTAGACTTTTTTATAAAATTTTCAAGTGAAAACTGTTTTCTTAATTTTCAAAATTTAAAAAGAATTTAGAAAACAAGTCCAGGTTGTTTAAAAAAATTATTAAAAAAGTTGTAATTTTCCAAATTGAAAATATGTTTTTCAAAAACAACAATAAATATGTTTTTCAAAAACAATAAATGAACATATTTTTTAGTTTTGAAAAATGGAAAACAACTTTTTGATATTAATAAATTAATACGTTTTTTTTATTTTCAATAAAAATGAAAAAAATTTATTTTCAATAAAAAATAAAAAATTATTTTCTGTAAGTAAATAAGCAGTTAGTAACTTAAGTTGATTTCACATGATTTTCTCTCAACGATAGGAAGTGAGCCATGTTGGTGAATTCTTTGTTCTCCACTGCCCACAGACTGCTATGATTCCTACACAAATGTATATATATTTGGTTCCAAGAGTCTAGTTGGTACAAGTGGCACCAATCATCACACTAGTCCGAAAATAATTGTGCTGGGATCCTCCTGTATTGGTTGAGCATAAGTACACGGAAGCCTTCATATGCATCTCTTGTTATCTCCATTCAACGGTCAAAAGATTTTGGCGTTTGGATTTGCATAGATGGCATATTCTGTTTCACCTTCTCGTCTTATCAATATCCTAAGGAAAAAGGACTAGCAGTCTTAAATCGTAAATAATCATTGAATGGATATACTTACGCTCTCCTCAATCATACCATCACTACGTTGGACCAACAGTGCAAGCCAAAGTAGCAGTTAAGGCACTCACGTGGGGTTATGGCTGCCATAATTTTGTCCTCCCACGTACTTTCATGATTAAGGAACCGTGTTTAATAAAGACCTCAGCTTCCCCTTTTGAGTCATTTTTTTTGCTTGAAGGACATGATCACAAACATTTAATGTGTTAACGTGTGAGGGTGACCGTTGTTTGAACATTTGAATCTTGCTCTGTTTAGGATAAGAGTTCTCGAATGTAAATGATGATAGCTAGTTTGATACCAAAACAAGATTTGACTAGTGAACTATGATGAGGGTAGGTAATCCACTGATTTAGATGCAAGTATAAAAGAAAGGTTAAGGACAGAGCTAGGCCCCGCCATTAGAAAGAGTTATTCATAATGGGGAAGATTTGACTAGTGAACAATGATAAGGGTAGGTAATCCACTGACTTAGATGCAAGTGTAAAAGAAAGGTTAAGCAGAGAAGCTGGGCCCTGCCATTAGAAAGACTCTTAAGAGTTATTCATAATGGGGCAGGCACTCTTTGATGTACGATAAAACAATAACAAAAGCTAAATGAGACATAGCTAGTATTAACATTCGGTTTCAAGAATAAAATGATCAAGGGGATATCGAGCCGAGACAAGTATTTATCGATAGAAAAAATATAATATTGACTAATAGCAATAAAAAAATCGGCAATCGAGTAATAAATAATATATCGACTAATGGTAGTAGGGGAATCGGCAGTCGAATGAAGAACAGTATATCGACTATCTATTAGGAATATCGGTTCGACTAGGAAAAGGGGGACAGCTGATTAAAAAGGGTATATCGATTGGTAACATTAGAAGAATCGGCAGACAATTAGTGAATAGATATCGACTAACGACAGA
>JANIMX020000332.1:72094-85690 GCA_024582655.2 Erythroxylum kunthianum | reverse complement strand
TAATATCAGAGCCTATCCTAGATTCATTGGGCCTCCCGCAGATATCCAGTCCAGTAAACTTCACGCTCCAGATGTCCAGTCTTAGGCGTGAGGGGGGTGTGTTGGAATCCCACATTGGATAGAGATATGGTCTTGTCTTAATAATGTTTATAACTAAGGGGCAACACTCACCCTATAAGTTAACTTATGGAATTGAGTTAGGCCCAAATATAAATTCTAACAATAACATCTGTTAGTTCACTGGCGAGCTGGGCTGCAGCTTACTTACCAGGGAGCGAGACTCCCGACTACCTTCTCGAAGTGGCTATAAATTAATTTACAAAAGTATGAGTCAATCCGGACATTGTTAATTATGGTATGAAACCATTGAAAAAAAATAACATCTGTTCTATGTGAAACCGAGACTCCACCCATTTGAATCCTCTATTTCTTGACTTTTTTTTTAATCAAAGACTTAAAAGATTATTTGGTTAATTCAGTTTACAGGTGAGAATCCAACCAACTGAGTAACCAAAAAGACCAGTTACTAGGTAGCCCCACCAAATGCGACAAGTTTTTTTTTAATTATTTTTTAATATTCTTATGTCATTTTCATCACCATTTCGTTGTAGTTTCATTTCAGGTGGTAATTTCCCGTTCTTATAAAAGACTTTTGGTACTTCGTCCTACGTGTGTAACCGTGTCTTGTTCTGTTGTCAAGACGTGTCAAACTTAGGAGAGGAAGTTCACAAAAGCATTTGGATTCCTGTTGACACGTAAAATTTGGTCCCTTACTGTATACGCTTTCCCTTCCTCTGTTTCCATTTCACAATGTCTACACTTTTGGTTCTGTTTCTCTTTCCTGTTCTGATCCAACAAAACTATGTTGGTCGTATTATTACAGCTTATGGTACACACACTTGTCACCTTCGTATCATGTCTTGTGCCCTTCTCTGTAGCTCGTAGTTGCTGGTCTGACTTTGGTAGCTTTTTGTTCACAGTGGTCATCGTGGTTTTCTAGGAAAGTTGTTTGGCTTGTTGTGTCAGCTGACAATAATTCGGGTTCATTGTTGTATAAGAAGCTTTTTCTTGATTAATCAGTTTCGGATTGTTCAGAAATCAGTTCCAAAACTGTTGTTTTGTTTTTTCCTTAGCTCAGGTTGTCTGATAAGTACGTGTTATGAAGAAAGGTAGGCATGCACGGCTAAGTTAGCTAGAGACATTACGTGTTGCTTTTCAGTTCGTACTAGGCTTGGCATGTTATAGGACTTCGGATAGTCATAGGTAAGACGTGTTGGAATATATTCTATGTAAAATGCTTTATGACTACTTCTTTGTAGTTGTTATCGATCAATTTTATTATAAACAGTAAACACTGATTATCATCAATAATTGGTCGTATAGTTGAAAACTTCCTATTTGATTTTGAAAAGATTTTGTATAATTTATTTATTTTTAAATAATGATAAAACACATTTGAGATGAACATTATATAGGAATTAATCAAATAGTACTGACATAATAATTAAGCTTAATTCTTAAACCCGACCAGAATTAATTAAATTTAGTTTAGATCATTATTATAAAATAGACTTTTGCCGACAAATATTTTACAAGCACAACGACGAAAAAAATATTCGTCGTGTATGAAGACGTCGACATCTAATGGACGACGAATACTAGTTTCGTCGTAAGATTTTATATAAAAATGATTATTTTCGTCGTTAAAGTTTACTTATAATTAACTTATAATATCAATTAACGACGAATATTCGTCAGCACTTTAATAACAAAGAATTGTATTTAATATTAATTTTCTATTTGTGATTTTTGTATTCATGATATTAAATATTATTTTTTATTTTACATAAGAATATAATAAAAATTGTTGCCACAATTAGTGTAGTGTTTAATAATATAAAGAACTTTCAATTAGTGTAGTGTTCAACAAGTAAAGGGGTTTCTTTTATAACAAAAGAAAACTCTCACACCTTCTCTTCTTTTCAATATGGGATAACTTGCCCACTTTAGCTTCCAATAGAAATAACGACGAATCTTCGTCGTTTTTCATTAACTTCTACTTCGTAATGATATTCGTCGTTTGTTTATTTTTTGCTATCACGACGAATACATAATTTCGTCGTTATGCGATATAAACTACTACCAAGCGACGAATATTTTAATTCGTCGTCAATTTTTTGTCGACAAAAGTATATTTTGTTATAGTGGATTCAGTTTAATTAATTTGGTTCAAATTTAAAAATTGAGTTAGATTATCGTATAAATAATATTTAATTGGTTCACGTGTGATATTTGTATAGTGTGTGTTTCATTATTATTATGTAATTGAAATAAAAAATAGTTTTTTTAATTTGAAATTTTTAAAAATAATTTAGAGAATTTTAAAAATTAAAGAATTTTTTCAATATTTCTTAAACTATATAAACTTTATGTCTTTTACCTTATTTTATTTCTGAATTAGTTTGAAGATGATTACATATGTTGGAATTTAAAGATGAACTTTGGGATGAGGTTAGGTGTTAGTTAAAGTGGTTCCCTTTATAACTGACAAGCACCTTGTGTTCCTCGTCGAGTTTTGTTTGAATGTCTGAATGAACAGCCAATATATCAGCTGAATCAGATCGCTTTTTACGTTGGACAGACATGAACATAAGTCGTCCCATTTCAATTATTCTTTGAATTACATTATCACTTTAGAAACATACTGAGAAGTCATTGGTACACTACATCAACATCATCTGTTATTAGTTTACTTTTGTCATGTAAGGACTTTGATCAACATCAGTTGGATCAAATCTACTTCTCTTAGTTCGTATCATCCAATGTTTGGAAGTAGGAAATATAAAATTGTCGCTGTTCTCGAGGAATAAACATATTTAAAGTCACCTTGCTTGAACCAAAATCTGACGAGGCAGAGAACGACATGATCGTGACATAAAATAGTTCTGATAGGTCTCTCGTACTGGACAACTCTGGATTTTCACAATCTTTCGCTTTTGTGTTTTCCTGGAGTTTTCCTCCATTACAAAGCCACGTGTTTGCCTCGTATATGTCATTCTCTTTAACTTCTGCTACTTGGTTGCTTATTAAATATGTGTCCTAGACTATTACAGGATCTCAGTAAATTGCTAGAATCTGGTCTTTTTACAAGTTCATAACAGTTGTTCCATGTTCCAGGGTTGAATTCCAAGTGTTTGATCTGATCATTTAGGTGCATAAGAAAACCAGTTGATCCTTTCCAAGATCTAGCTCAAGTGACATTCATCAGGTAAAGCAAATGAACTTTACATATGGTTATGATTCTGAGTTTGTTGCCTTAAGATTACTTGGTTACAACCTTAATCAATGCCAAGCATGTTGTTTTATGATGGTTTGTTTGTCAGATATGTTGAAGAAGAACTTGGCCAAGTTGAACCAGGCAATGGGGTTTCAGAAATCATCTTCCAATAAGCTTGGAATTGACTGCTCTATAAGTTCTGTATTATCTGGATCTATTCCTATGGATGAAAACTATAATTCATGGCTGGTAAGTTTTATGTAAGATTGCTATCGTATGTAACAATTACTAGAAATTTATGTTTTTTAATTAAAAATAATAATTTTAGATATTAAAAATAAAGATATTTTTTAATTAAAAATAATAACTTTAGATAATTAGATGTATTAATCACTAGAAATTTATGTTTTTAGTAGGAAATAATAAATTAAAAATTAAAAACAATATATAAGTATATATTATAATTAAGTTGCGTATATAAATCATTTAAAATTTAAGAAGTGTGTTTAATTATGTATATGTATGAGTGTAATAATAATCTTGAAATATAAGAGTTTAAGTATAATTATTTAATTATTAGTATATATATAATTTTGTAGTATTGTATATTAATCACTAAATAATGATGCGTAATAATAAGAATAACCACTAAACCAATTAGATATCAAATCTTAAAATACTGTTGTAAATTCATGCCCTGTTTGTTTGAGCTGATAGCTGATAGTAGCTTATAACTGATTGTGAAAAGCTAACTTTAATAATTTATTGAATCACGAGCTGTTTTGAGCTTAAACAGTTATTAGAAGTTGTTTAATATCCTTTATCAAATAGCTGTTAGTTGAATCAGGAGTTGTTTGGAGGTATAAGCTACTCCCAAAAGCTAAAACAAACAGGGTATTAGTTTCTTCAATGTTATTGCATGCGAAACGTTCAGTGTTCGTTAATATTCTATCAATTTCACTGTTTGAATCAGCTAAAACCCTTTTGAAATCTCAGGTGGAACATCCTTCCGCGTTAAGCTTCTTTGATCAGATGATGAAAGAAGCCAGAGGGAAGAAGATCGTTGTGTTTTTAGATTACGACGGTACTCTCTCACCAATTGTAGATGATCCTGATCGTGCCTTCATGTCTGATGAGGTAAATAAAAAGAAAAAATTTAGATATTTACAGTAGAATCAGATCAATCATGGGAAAACTGTAAGATTATTACATATGTGATATGTTCCTTCATTGTTCGAGAACACTTCTGTAACTGACATATCTTCCTCAATTGTTGGAGAACACTTCTCTAACCGTACATTTCCATGCAGATGCGTGCAGCAGTACGTGAAGTCGCCAAGTACTTTCCAACAGCTATTATCAGTGGTCGGTGCAGGGACAAGGTAATGTCTGAATTTTGTGTTAGTAATCATGTTTTTCTTCAAAAAAAAAAAAAGGAACTTCTGGTTTCTGGTACTAACTACCCCTCTGTCGCCGGCAGGTTAAAGAGTTCGTACAGTTAAGTAATGTATATTATGCTGGAAGCCATGGAATGGACATTAAGGCGCCTCTCAGGCCTGTCAGGTCCTGTGATGGCAAGTCCCATACAATAGCTCACGACAAGAAGGTACATGTCGTGTCTTATTTCCTTGATTTCAGGAAGGGAAACATTGCTTGTCTGGTAGGTATTTTCTATGAATAAAACCATTGACGACAAGCTTTGTTCCCATCTTGTAGGGGACTGAAGTTGTGTTTCAACCTGCTAAGAACTTTTTGCCTGCAATTCAAAAGGTGAATCCAACTTTATGAAGACCTTTTTTTTTAATTATTATTATTCTTCAGAACAGTAAGTAACCTTCATCTCTTTACTCTAGATCATAACTGAACTAGAAGAGAAAACCATGAAGATAAAAGGTGTCAGGATTGAAGACAACAGATTTTGCATATCTGTACACTTTCGACATGTACTAGAACAGGTAAACTCAAAGTTATCCTTAAAACTTCTTGTCTCTTAGTTTTGAAAAAAACATAATATTTGGTTACTTTCAGGACCAGGAAATGCTGGAAGAGAAGGTGAAGTCTATACTGGAACATTATCCCGAGTTCCACTTAAATTGGGGTAAAAAGGTTAGGATCCAAAACCAAAATCTTTCATCCTTGGACGTGTATGATAGAATTAAAGATTGTGTCTTAACCAAAATGCTCGTCTGAAACTTTTTTTTTTGTTTTAATATAGGTTATGGAAATTCGACCAACAATAGAGTGGGACAAAGGGCATGCCTTGGAATACTTGCTCGACACTTTGGGATTAAGCACCTCCAACAATGTGGTTCCTGTGTATATTGGAGATGATCGGACCGACGAGGATGCTTTTAAGGTACAGTAAGCACAGAAGAAGTTACAACTACCGACAAAATGAAACAGAATTCTTGTAATAAGTTGAAGTTTCTGTGTCGTCACTGACTAATCATCATGAACACAACATTAGAACAAATACTAACGTGTGAACTTGGCAACAAGAACATGTTTCTGTGGCAGAATCAACAGTTTTGTATGTTCTTACCATATGCAAATGTTTTTTTCTTGTTCTTGTCTCAGGTAATTCGAAGGAGAGGTCAAGGGTATGCAATAGTGGTGTCTAACGATCCAAAAGACACCAAAGCTTCCTACTCTCTCTACGACCCATCAGAGGTCTTGGCGTTCCTGTTACGCCTGGCAAGATGGAGAAAGTCATCGAGTTCAAGTAGACCACAGGCTCAGATCTGGGGCATAGGTGACTAGCAACCATGGATGGTTTTGGATAAGCCATGGGTGACCTGAATAAAGAGAGGCTTATTCCCAGACAAACCCAGAGAGGATACGAGTTTTTAAGTTACTCTGGTCGTATAAAAATTTCCTGTAATTTATAATATATATACATATATATTTATGTTATGTCATCCTTGAAGCTTGTAAATTTGGTTTCCAAAGCTTGGAACACTGTGCCTGTAATTAGTGACTACTGCCTTTGTAATCTTCTGTTAGTTACAATTGCAGGCACTTTAGTGCTGAAACCCCAATCTCACTGGTTTCATTCAAGTAAATTTTGGCCTCTTCTGAGAAGATTTCCTGAAAATTTAAGCAAGTTGCTACTGTTCTGAGAAGATTTCCTGGTCACACAAACCAAAGGAAGATCATAAAATTTGGCCTCTTCAGATCAGATTCTTGACAGGTTCCTTGGTATTGTAGAAGAGACTAGCTCGAAACCCTTTTCAGTATAACACAAGCTGAAGCATTGCCAGGGGACAACCAACGAAATTCTGGTGACTAACTGAAATAAACAGTTCAAGATTCAGTAGTCCAAAAACTTCCTAATGAGAGCTTGCAGGAACAGAGAAGAATCTTGCTATCTCCCTTCGGATGATCTTTGAACTACTGAGCCATGACATGTTTATCGCAGTTTATACCTTCCTTCCTCTCCTAAACATAAAAAAACGATCCATACTCTTACAATAATATAATCTTCTTCATCAACTCCACCAATGTATATATATATATTATAGCCCCTGAAGTTTGCTGATCAGTCCACAACATTGGTCCTTCACCTTAACTAGTAAGTTGGAAGAGTGTTGGAATCAGTTTTGACTTTCAGGGAAAGAAAGTTGGTATCACACATTTAGTGCAGACAGGAAAGACAGTAACAGGTACCATCATGCGTTTAGGGCAAATAGGGAAGAAAGTAACAGGTGTATCATATATTTAGTGCAGATAGGAAAGAAAGCGACAGGTTATATGTTCTTGTGTATTAGTACTGTGGGATCTGGGATTTTGAAGGTTTAATGAAAGAACGAGTCTTTCTCAGTTATCAACATGATTCAAAGTTCCAATAACACGACTTTCTCTGCTGTATTAAGCATCTGAGCTCATTCCATTGTCCGTGTTCTTCTCTGTATTCTGTTCAAGCAAGTGCTATGACCTGTCTTCTTCGTGTAAACTTACTTTTATGCATGTTCTTCTACAGTTTTAGATCAATTTGATGTTTTCAACATGTCTTTCATTAACTTTCAAAAGGGTGATGAAGAATAAACGCACAGAGCAATTTTCATTATCACTTTTGAAAGTTGATCTGTAACCCAAAGAGAAGTGAATCAGTATAAGATGCTTTGAACTCATCAAATGGAACAGAAAAATTGTATGATCATTATGGTTGTTAGATCAATGTTCTACAGAAAAGGAGAGGAAAGTAGAAAAGATAATAAATAATCTCCTGTATTCTGCTTCTAATTCACTGTACAGCATCTCCTCATTATAACTTATTTGACATGAGGGGATTAAGCCAACACAAAGTCCCCTTCCTCCTGCAGTTCTTCTTCTTGCTCAGGCAGCCGCCCTTGCCGGAAAGGGCACATAATACGCTTAATCTCTTCCGAACTGAGTGTTTCACGTTCCAAGAGTGCATTGGCTAAAGCATTCAATGCTTTCTCATGCTGTAAAAGAACAAATCCCCCAAGAGCACCCAAGAGCAAGCGAAGAAGAAAGTCAAGTGATTTCAAGAATCTTCAAGGGGATATAACAGAAATCATCATGCCTTTGCTTAAAACAACACCAGATATCAAACTTGTTCTACTCAATCATCTACACTAAGCTCGTAGGAAAATCTCAAAAGATTCTGATGAACATTGATCTTCTACAAGAAGATGTAAATCCTGTGCCTTTGTATGTAAATTCTGGATGTCATTCTAAAACGGAGCTCAGTTTCTACAGAGTTAAATCATGTGAACTCAAAAACCTTTGAAAAAACTAAACCTGGCTGATGCATTTATCAACATATGTTCATATGATAGTGCATATTCATGAAGCAAATGCCGTACAGGTTAATCAGTACCAACCTTCTTCAAAAGAAATTTTACACGATCATATGCTTCTCTAAGGATTTTCACCACCTACAGGAATCAAGCAGACAAATGTCAAATTTGCAAAGGAATTATCAACCTTATGCTATATGGCAAAAAGATAAAAAATACATACTTCTGCATCAATTTGCGATTGCATTTCTGAACTTGATCGCTCTTTTATATGAACAGGTCCAATTGCATCACTCATACCACAATTTGACACCTTCAGAAAGATAAATCAAAGCAGAACACAATTGAATATCTGGTTACCACTTCATTCCATAATGTTGGAGATCAACAATGCAAAGAATTGGATAAACTTTAGACAGGACCGAACTTCTATGCATATTACTAACCATGTAATGGGCAAGCTCTGTAGCTGTGAGAAGATCACTACTTGCTCCAGTAGTGATGTGATCCCGACCAAAAATGAGTTCTTCAGCTGCTCTACCTCCCATGCAAACATCAAGACGGGCTAATAACTGCTTCTTGCTAACCGATGTCTCATCACTTGAGGGAAGCTGGGTGACCATTCCCAAAGCAGATCCACGGGGCATAATTGTTGCTTTGTGAATTGGATGTGCACCCTCAGTATTTAAAGCTACAATAGCATGGCCGCTCTCGTGATATGCAGTCAACTGAAAAGAAACCCCACACTGTCACAAACTAGAAGATTGACCTCAATGTATCATTCTTGGACACCAACATGGTTAACATCAGGGACAATGGTAAAATTGGATATTTTATATGATTATAGTAAGCTCATTTCCAGCTATTATACTTATATAAGACAAGATCATATTATTCACAAGAAGAATAGCACTTATCCAAACCCTGTTCAGCTGGATCAAGTACAATACCTTCTTTGACTCTTCAGATAAGAACATTGTTTTCCGCTCAGTGCCCATAATGATCCTATCTTTTGCAAATTCCAATTGTGCCGCAGTTAACTTCTCTGCACCTTCAACAGCAGCTTTAATGGCAGCAATGTTTACTAAATTTGCAAGATCTGTTTTCAAGAAAGAATATGAAATGAAGAGGTTCTAATAATCTTGACCAGTAACTGAGAGGGCACAGAATAATCAACTATCAATTTCAACAAATGAATAGAGAATTAAATAAAGATTAACCTGCTCCATTGAAGCCAGGAGTGCCACGGGCAATCGATCTTACATCAACATCAACATCCAATGGTTTGTCTTGCAAATAAAGCTCTAAAATATCTTGTCGACCTCGTACATCGGGATTGGGAACAACAATCTGCAGCATCCAAAGATCAATTTCAGCATCCAAAAGATATTAAGATATGCTAGAACAGGAGTTTTTGTTCTGGTTGCTCATGAAATGAGCTCAAAATACAAAACTGAATCTCTTGAATAAAAACATACAAGAAGGCAGATCTAATGAGATAATCTAGCTCAAGAATTCCAAAAGCAGACGTTTGAAGTTTCATTAAAAGGTTTCACTTTAGAGTTGCTTATAAATTTATTTCCAAGTGAAAATCAGTAGCTTACATGTCTGTCAAATCTACCAGGCCTTGTCAAAGCTGGGTCAAGCATGTCAGGCAAATTTGTTGCAGCCATTAATATGATTCCCTGCAGTTAATTTTGTAAATTTAGAGATCCAGGAGGAAACTCGTTGATACAAAACTAATATAGTTAATGGGTACCTCATTCTGTTCAAAGCCATCCATTTCAACAAGTAGCTGATGTAATGTCTTCTTTGTATGGCCCTCCCATTGTTTTCTTGTTGAACCAACAGCATCAATTTCATCAATAAAGATTATGCATGGAGCCTATGATAATTAACTACAATTGTCAGCCGTATTATAGTGGTGGCATCAATAAAGCTTGTAGCTTTATGGACTGTAGAATATGAATATCAGTAATCAAGTATAAGAAACCTTTTTCTTGGCTGCTTGAAATAAAGATCTTACACGTCGAGCACCAACTCCAACAAACCTGCCACAAAATGAACGAAGGAAACTTAAAACATCTTCAGAACAGCAAATATTGCTTAAATAACATCTTCAGACTATCAGTCCAAGTGAGATAGAGATACTTTTCTGCAGTAGCACTTGCAGCCTATATCCCAATAGACTAGTGTTACAAATAAAAAGAAGTATGTTGAAAGTGACATGACATAGAGTTGGATTTTAGAGAAACAACATTTATTGCCAATTTGTTACTCCATGAAAAGGGAGGACCTAGAAAAATAACTAAGCCTTATTATCAATAAGCAGCAGCAATTGATTCTCTTACATTTCCTCAAATTCAGATCCCGCTCTATAGAAAAAGGGCACTCCTGCTTCTCCAGCAAGAGCCTGAACGTTCCAGAAATCATTTTCATTCACCAAGATGGATGTAGATGAAGAATATACATCAAAAGTAACCACATGTGTTGAGGAAATGAAAAGGTGGAATGCTCGAACAATAAATCAAGAGGTATGGATACATGAGAAAATGGAGCAAATTTATTGAACTAGGGCATGGACATAATGGACCAATACACTTGCTCGGACAAAACAAAGGAAGCAGGTCACTGACAAGATAGTTGGAATCCCCAAAGCACAATATGTACAACATGCTTAATATTAAATGGTATAAAGGTCAAAGTCATATTTCAATTCTTAAGATATGCAAAAGCTCAAAAAATGGAGTTTTACTTGGTTGTGAACCTTTAAGATGCATTAAGTTCTGATCAGTCAAACACGGTTTTTGGTTGAGAAATTTCTCTAATAAAACATAGAGAAAATGCATTACCTTGGCAAGTAAAGTCTTTCCTGTACCAGGTGCTCCTGTCAAGAGAATACCCTGTATAGTAGTATTAAAGTTAAAGAACAAGCAAACAATAGATAAACAACAAAATAACTAACTACTAGTTAAAGCATTCTCTAGCTTGTGAATGGAGTAGTTATGCTTCTACTGAGGTGCCAGAACCAAAGCAGAGGGGTGAAAATCGAACTAACCAATGGTATAAATGGAAAAGGATCATCCATGCACCATGTTAGCCCATTGAGGCATGCCACTAAATTTGCAAAAGTATTCAGAAAGGTTGCCACAAGTTTAAAATGATGCTTAAAAGAACCTGAAACCATTTATCAACCTAGAATTGATAACTAAATCTTACCCCATTCCCAACCTGCTGAGCATGTTTACACTCATCATAGTGCAGTACGGATATGATAATCTTTGTAATCAATTACTAGATTCTCCCATAGGAATCCAAAAGATAGATGCTAATGTTATTCAAAAGGCAATGTAGAAATAACATTTTCTTCTTCCATGTCTTCAGCAAATAAATGCACTGCACAAACCTTTGGCAACTTTCCCCCAAGGCGAGTAAACTTTGCTGGATTTTTCAGGTACTCCACCACTTCCTCAAGCTCTTGTTTTGCATCATCACATCCTTTAACATCCTTAAACGTTTTGACATTCTGCAAGGGTAAAAAAATAATCAAAGAGAATAAAACAAACCATGTAACCAACTATGCAGATAGTGTAGAACAAGACACAAAACTGCGGAGGATGATATTCATTAAGTCGAGGAAAAGATTACACTCATGAGGTGCTTTGTTGATCTGAAACTCCATTTTTTGTTTCCTCTTGTTCTAATTTTCTCTTTATTAAAGTATTTTCCAACTTCCACATTGATCAAAGCAGGAAAAACAACAAAATCCAGTACAGTAAAACACCTACCAACTCAAAACTACTGACAGAAGAATCTGAAGAAACTAGAAATATTCAGAGTACAATACTGTGACTTACTTTCTCGGGCATAACTTCTCTATTCAACTCCCTAGGTGAATAAGAAGAACCCGAGCCAACTCCAGAAGTTCCAATACCACCTAGGCTCCCTATATACTTTTGAAGAGAAGCAGCTCCCAGTAACCTGAAAATCAACTTCTGCACATAAGCAAATTGGCAAACAAAATTTAACCATAAAGAAAAGAACTGAAGAACAGAAAGACAATAATCCATACCAAAATAATCCAACAGCAACAGTAAACAAGATGGTTGACATAAGCTCGTGACCGAATTGCGACTTGCTTGACACTTTCTTGTCAACCTTCCATAAGAATAACATCAAACAATGCCAAAACAGAGCATTCAAACTCTTGAATTCAGGAACCAAACTATGTAATATCTATGGAAATCTCACCATCACCACATGCAATGGTTGCTTCTCAGACACTCCGGGGTTGCGAATGAGCTCATCAGAATTCCCTGAAGCTCGTTGCTTCAATTCTTGCAACAATGAAGGAAGAGTTGAAGGTTTTCCTGAATGTTGATCAGGAAGATAATCTGCAATAGCATTGGTAACTACAAGAGCTCGAAGATACTCCACCACTCCACCGCTACCGACTGTGTGTTCTCTTCTCTCAAACCTCCTAATCACATGCTCAGGACTACCCAACAATTTCACTTTTTTTCAATTACCAATTCATTTTCATTGTTAATTCTATCAGAAGGCTAGTAGAAAGTAGAATAACAGTAAGAGACCTGTGTTTATTGAGCTCAACCAAGAGAGCTGTCTGCTTGACGGCGTCGTTAGGATTGGCGTCCGCCTCCGCCATCAGATGGTCCAGACGCTTTTTCTCTTGGAGCCAGAGCGGCCACCAGCTCAACCAATCAGAACTCATCAGTTCATCCACAGCTCTCCTAGTGGTGGCCCACAACCCCGTCAGGAACACAAGTAACGACAGTTTCCGATTAACCCCGTCACTCTCCGACAACCCCACCTCGACTTTGGGCTCCTCCTCCTCGGAAACCGAAGCAGGCAAGTGATCGAGCTTGGAAACATCGGAATCGGAACTGGAAACAACTTTGTTGTCGGGGTGCAACGCAGAGCAAACCAAGGGAAAATCAGATTTGAGAGAAGTGAAGAAACAAAGTTGAGAGAAAGAATGAGCGTAGTGGTGGTGGCGGCGGCGGTGGAAGAGTCGAGAAGGAGGTTTACAGAGAAGAGAAGCTTGTAGAGTAACAATGGCCATTGTTACTAACAAATCAAAACCAAACTCTCTTCACTCTCTGTATCAGGTGTGTTTGCTTGAGGAGAGGAGAAGAAGAAGAGAGATTGGTCTAGAACCACAAGAACGGAGTTGGAAGAAAAGTATAAGAAGAGAACAGTGACCTTATCATCGTTGAAAATGGCGCCGAAAGTTCCTTGCTTTCTCATTGGTATTTCATCTTTAAACATATTATAACTTAAACCCACATCAAAGTTTGTACTTTTATGGAGCTTTCTGTTGCATTTTACCTCCAACATCCTTAAATTTATCGAATCTGAAGTCACTTTTAGTTTCTTTGTTCTTTCCAAAAGAGGAAAGTTACATGAAGAACATAAAGAAGACTCGGTACATACACTACCATTAAAGTACCTAATGAGCATTTCAGATTCTAAAGGAGAAAGTAGAAATAAAGAGAAGCTGAAAGACAGAAGCTTTCCGTCCAAGTCCAATCCGGG
>JANIMX020000332.1:51834-67131 GCA_024582655.2 Erythroxylum kunthianum | reverse complement strand
CAGCAAGCTTGTTACGGCATTGAGGGCCCCTTGCATCTCTCCGCGGAGGTCGGCAGCCTCGTGCTCCAACTCCTCGATGCGATGGGGAACAATCTCAAATTCCTCAATATGTGGAAGCAGATCTTCCACCTTCTCGCAACTCTCTGCTAGGACAATCTCAATCCTGGTGACTCGCTTCTTGACAGCAACGAGAGTATCTTGGGCCACGGATTTATCTCTCCAGGACTTCCTTCCAGCACCGGGGTTTCGCTCCTCTTCCCTCGGCACATGTACAACAGCTGACGCTGGTTCTGACGATGTTGTCATTCCAACGATCAAATCTACGCTCTGATACCACTTGTCACGAACTCACACTTCACTCAACGAAGTTGCTCATGCGGTGCTCAAGTACTCGAACTTAAGCCAGTCTTACTTGTACAAAACTCTACGAAACTCCTAGAGAGAGAAACTAGAGAGAGACGCTCTCAAATGCCAAAGCTTTGTATATTAAAAGAGCTTGTATTTCTTGCAAATGTGCTTGGCCTTAGCCTATTTATAGGCCAAGAATATGCCGGAACACCTCAGTGTATCTCGAGCCTCCTCACTACTAACCAAGACACCTCAGCGTGTTCCGGGCCACCTCACCATTGACTCATAGTGCTGACTCACGTATTTTAGAAAAATCTAGAAAACGGGCCGAAACAAATGGGCCTTAGGACAATTTGAGCCCATGATAAATTGGTTCGTGACACTATCGTTTGTAACGTACCTGAGGTGAGGTTTAAAGTCTTCAAAACCTTAAACATAGATGTCCGAAACTCGGCTTGACATAATTCATTTTCTTATAAGATAATGCTCAGTGAATTCCTATCTCAAAACGTTTTAGACCAAATTGATAGAACTAGTCTGTGCTAGTGGCCCTTTATTATAGTCATACATATGATGATACTCAACGGGTCTAGGAGTCCTGTACTGTTAAATATTCAAGAAAAAGATAATGAAAGCAAAAATCATTAAAAACTTGGTAAGAAAATGATATTTCTTAGTGACTTAAAATCAGTTTGAAGAAACGAACTTGTTCACATGTGTTTGTTTACTTCATAGGATTTTGTTTTTGGTTTTTCTAAATTGAAGGTGATAGCTTAACCTTACTGCAACCATATGTCATTAAGTTCAAGAAAATGACTTCAAATTCACATCTTTCTCGGCAATCAAACAGTTGCCATCCTTGATTTGGCCCGTCAGGGATGGTGACTGATAACACCAACTTGGACCACGCTGAGCCTCAGGAAGTCTATGTCAAAGCTTATATCTGCACTGATAATTTCTTCTGAAGAGGTTATAAATGTTCTATATTGAAAAATGAGAAAAAGGCTGTTCACAGCACCAAGGATTTGACCATATCCATCCTTAGTATTTTGAAAAGATTTCTCGCTACTGAAAAGAACATTAATCCATCTACCTGTTTCCTTGAATTGGAATCCTGATAACGACCCTAAACCACTTGGTTTGCTAACACAAGTGATGGTTGCGTGATCTTTCACTGCAGCTAGGGGATGTAACTGCTGCTGCTAAGTCACTTTCCTTTGAGAAACAGAACATGAATATTTTGCTGGAAAATGAAATAGACTTGCCAGATTTTTCCTCCACAAGCAGTTTTCATTTTCTCTCTCTCGACAATGAACCTGAAGTAATCATTGACCATCTGCAAAAAGACTAAAACTTATTATGAAAATGAACCAAATACGTATCAACTAACCCACAAAATACACAAGTAAATAGTTTCTCTTGAGAAGAAGACAATAGGTCGATTTTGCAGTCAAAGTTGTAATTAAGTGATGCTTTGATATTCAAAAGGACTGCTTTTGTGGAACTACTAGTAGTGGTTGCAATCAGAAGAAGTTAGGTTGTATCTGTGGCCTTTTCCAATTGTCCCCAAACTTGGACTTTGGGAGGTGGAGAGCTAGACGTTAGAATTCGGTAGTGGGAGACAGTTACTTAGACCAATCAATTAACTTACTCATTACAGGTATCGCTTTTACCAAGAGTCCGTAGTTTCTAAAATACTATAAACACTGTCCATTAGTCATCATGGACAACAATCGAAAAGCATTAAACAATACAATGATGTCTGGAATATACACCATCCATTTCCATTTGCTGTAGATGAATAGCCTCTCTTTGTCCATTGACACTGGTGTTATCAAAATCATCCAACTGCATCCCAGCAAAGTCCAGAACCTAAGAAGTTGTAACACTTAATTTCAATTCATGAATTTATCAATTAGAATTTCTATTAATAAATAACAAAGGATTTAATTCAATAATGACTTGAGGCGAACTCAATGCCACTGCTTTACCAAACTCCATTTTCAAATCCACCTTCATCTTTTTGGTACCGTGTAAAGCAGCAATCAATAGTTTTGAAACCTGAGAACGGTGACTGGCGATAAGAAACTACACCATTATTACCAAAGTACTTTCCTTCTTTTTACCCCTCTTGTGTGACTTTAGAATCATTCGCAATTTTCCACTGTTCACCAAATACAGAGACCCCACTTAGAAGTAGTCAAGACAAATTCAAGATGTTGTCATCATTTTACCCTTACCAACAAATAACCAAAATAGACCTTATCCTGTCGTAGTTAACTTGTACACAAAGCTATAAGAACTGTCTTTCATGCCATTGTTTTGTTCAAACTTCTCTTCAACCCTTGCAGATAAATCACATGCACTGCCACTCACACGAGACTTCATATTATAATTTTGATTCTGGGACAGTCTGTTGCCCTTTAAAGTTTGCCGTAGCAAGCTTGCTAAGTCTAATGACCATGTTAAATTGCCAGTATCATTTGAAAACTCGTAATCACGTTAAATTACTGCAATTTTAAACCGACAAATCATATTAATAAAATTGCTGCCACACAAGTACCCAAAGGAAAATCAATAGCAAATACAAAAACCAAAGCTGAAATGGTATTTGATGCATTTCCGATATTCACATTCTCCAATGCTAAAAGGTCACCAAATTGTGGTGCCTAGAATAATTTATTGCATTCGCTTGTACTTCATTATCATTGGGTTATTGCGTTTTTTAATATCTTCTCTAACGCCATTGCCTAACTCGTAATAGCATCAATAAATGACTCAGCCTCACCATCTAAGGTGTTCATATGTACTGGCCTGTAATCCAGTCGAACCTTCTCATTCTCCCAATATCTGCAAAATGAAAGCAGAAGAAGTCAATATTGATCAATTAGTAGCTCATCCGCTGTCTTTGAATCCCAAATTTACCATTTGACAAATAGAAACAATTTTTAAGGCCACATAACACCTAAGGAAACGCCTGTGATAATTAAGACTACTGTCCATATAACTAACAGTTCAACAGACAAACGCTTACGCCAAAGTGTGCTTCATCCAGTTCTCATCATCTCGTTTCTGCAATAATCAGCCAACTAATTATATAAGAAGATTGCAGACAATAAAGCGAAATAATTCACTGAAGAGAGCAAATTCAAACCGTGAAGTCTTCACGAGCATGTGCTCCTCTGCTCTCTTTACGAGCTTCAGCAGAATGCATAGTGATACAGGCATTTATCAAAAGGTTTTCCAATTCAATTGTCTCAATCAAGTCAGAGTTCCTACCAAAAGTCACCAGAATTTAAGCTTTTAAGAAAATACTAAGTTCAATGATCTAATAATATGACATTCTCAATAGCAATATACCATATTAAACTTCGATCTTTCAATTTCACATCATGGAAGCTCTCCTATTTGGAAACAGCCACTCTATTAGTTAGGGGTAAAGTTGCGTACTACTGAACCTTTCAGGATTTCTACTGGATGTTGTTGTTGGAAGCTCTCCCATGCCTTGTCAATCAGCTTACACCCTGAACAGACAACAAAAGTGGGAACAAGAACAGACATTAGATGCAATCAAGACGAATTGGTTATCATAACAGTCGGAGTGGGTTCACTGAATTTGAAAATACATAGCAAAAAGTAACAACTTTTCTTAGTAATCCAATTAACCTAGCTTTCATTCTACTTAATGCCCACTATGGTGTAACAGAAATGACAAACCCCTTATTTACTACCCACATTCCCCAACTTTTTTGCCAAAACAAAAGAAGAAAGAAAGAGGAAAAGAGGATGGACAAGTAAATTGGGTATACTAACAATCACAAAGCTTAATGGGTTTTATGTTTTTGGGGAATATGAAACATCACTTGAAGTAAATCAGGATACCTTCTTCCAACGTTTCCTGTGTATGAAATACAACAGCATTGTTTTGCATTATTTTTTGCATATTCAATCGGATTTTTGATGTAGGCAACGATCCATTTGAATTTCTTAGTTTATCCAACCAAGCAATAGTCTTCTCTCCAGCATTCTTTTCTAAAAACCTCTGCTTTCTTCTGCAAAATAAGAACAGTATTACAGTTAAAACCTGTTTCTTCTGGCAGTATGTTTATTAGACCAAACGGACAATCTGGGACAGAAATTTTGGAGTGAATCAAAGGTTCTATCAGAAGCTACAAGTTTCTCTCTGCAGTTTCCACACAACAATGGGCAAAAGACATCATAACTCTCGATTAGCATAATTATCAACTTGTCTGGTCTATGGATCTCTGCTACTCTATGTGCACAAGCTCGACCAAAAACAACAATGTCAAGAAGAGAATTTGCACCGAGGCGATTGGCACCTTGAACTGATGCACAGGCTGCCTCCCCAGCAGCCATTAATCCAGGAACAACAGCATCTGGATCATTGCCTTTGACAGTAACTACCTAAGGACAATATTATAACTATGAATTCCGAAAAGCAGCATCCCAATATTATGTAACGGATCTCTTGTATGATGCAAATAGGGAATAAGCACCACAAAAGAGAATTATACTCTTTGGTCACCCAAAAAGACAATTTATTGTTTAGTTCTTGTTTAATTTTAAATTTCCTTAAAGCACTAAGTATAGTCCTAAAAGTATTTATATCTTCAATTCTACATTCCTATTAATGAACTATTCAGTGAGATTTTCCATTGGATTAAGTTTTAGTTGACACAAAAAGTCATGATAAAGGAAGCTATACTTATGAAATCTGACCTCTCCATGGTAATTTGTAGGAATTCCACCCATATTATAATGCACAGTGGGTAAGACAGAAATAGGTTCCTTCGTAACTGAAGGAAAAAATAGAGAGTTTACTATTGAATCAGATTTACATCAGTATTTAAATAGAATAGGGCACAAGCAAGGTTCCTAGAATTAAGGAGCAGAAATAGTAACAAAGAGGAAAAAATAGAAATAACTAAAAATAGAATTATCTTATTCTAATTTTCTGATTCTATAGAATCAGATTTCCTAACTTTCCTACACATGCCCAACTTGCTTATCAAATGTTCAAAGTTAGGTCTTGCAAGTCCCTTGGCAAGATGTCAGCTGTTTGCTGACTAGAGGGCACAAACGGCAAGCAAATAGTCCCAGTTTCAAGTTTTTCCTTGATGAAGTGTCGATCAATCTCAATGTACTTCGTCCTATCATATTGGAAAGGATTGTTAGCAATACTTATTGCAGCCTTGCTGTCGCAATACAACTTCAGAGGAAGCTTCACAGTCTTCTTAAGTTCTACAAGGATTCTATATATCTACAACACCTTATAGATCCCTTGAGCCATTGCTCTAAACTCAGCCTCTGCGCTACTTTTGGCAACAACACTTTGCTTCTTGCTTCGCCAAGTAAACAAGTTTCCCCACACAAAGGTGCAATACCCTCAAGTAGATCTCCTGTCAGTCACTGAACTTGTCCAATCTGCATCAGTAAATACCTCAACATTCCTTTGATTAGACCTTTTCCAGGAGTAGATTTCAAATATCTCAAAATTTAGTAGACAGCCTCAAGGTGTTCTTCATAAGGTGCGTGCATCAACTGACTAACAACACTGACTGAGAAGGCAATATCCGGCCGAGTATGGGATAAATAGATTAGTTTTCCAACCAATCTCTGGTATCTACCAATATCCACAGGAACACTTTCCTCTTCCCAAAGCTTCACATTGGGATCCATGGGAGTCTCAGTTGGCCTACAACCACTCATCCCAGTTTCTTTCAAAAGATCAAGGATATGTTTTCATTGAGAGACAACAATTCCTTTCCTTGAACGAGCAACTTCCAAGGAAATATCTTAGCTTTCCCAAATCCTTGATCTCAGATTCTAATGCAAGACTCTTCTTTAGTCTCTCCATCTCAATCACATCATCACCTATGAGGATAATATCATCAACATAAACTATTAGCACAACTACTTTTCTTTCAGACGAGAACTTGAAAACAAGCTATGGTCAGTTTGACCTTGAGAATATCCTTGTTTTCTGACAGATTGTCTAAACTTCTCAAACCAAGCCCTTGGAGATTGTTTGAAACCATACAAAGACTTCTTTAGTTTGCACACTTTTGAGCCAAATTTCTCCTCAAAGCTCGGTGGACTATCCATGTATAACTCTTCCTCCAAGTCACCATTGAGAAAGGCATTCTTCACTTCTAGTTGTTGCAAAGGCCAGTCCAGATTAGTGGCAATAGATAAAAGCACTCTCACCGTGTTCAATTTTGCAACAGGAGCAAAAGTCTCAGAATAATCAATGTCGTATGTCTGGGTTAATCGTTTAGCCACCAACCTAGCCTTGTATCTTTCCACTGAACCATCAGAGTTGTATTTCACAATGAAGACCCATTTACAGCCCACAATAGTCTTCCCAGCTGGTAATGTCTTAACACTCCAAGTATTGCTCTTCTCAAGAGCTCTCATCTCTTCAAGCACTGTTTCCTTCCACTTTGGAACTTTTAAAGCTTCCTGTACACGATTAGGAATTTCTACACTAGACAATTGAGAGGTAAAAGCAACAAGAGATGAAGACAATTTCGAGTATGACACAAATTTAGACAGCGGATGACTAGTACAGGATCTAACCCCTTTACGAAGAGCTATAGGAATGTTAGGATCGGAAGACTCAGTCTGATTTATAGGAATTGAAAGAGAATTACCTGTAACAGACTCAGATTGTTGATTTGTCCTCGGTTCGGAATCATGGCCGTGCTAAAGCGCCAATTCATCTTTTCTTTTCATATGATTCTTCTTCAAGTAAACAATCTCTTTCCAAGTTGTCACCTTCCTTGAATCTATTACCTGTGTTTTAGCAGAATTATCATGTTGTGGTATTATAGTAGGTTGTCCCTTATTTTCAATTCCCAAGAGTTGTTTTTCAGAATTTTGATTTTCAGATTGATTTTCAAATGTAGGCCTAGACTCCATTTTAGAGATCTTAGCTTTGTATAACTTAAATAGCTAGACGCTAGTATCAGACTGTTATTCCTTAATATCCCCTCTTGCTACTCTGAGAATGTGGTTTTAAGGCTCTACCTTTTGTAATCGTCACCTTATTCTTTTTTTAACACCAATTTATTTATTAAAAAAAATGTAAGCCTAGACTCCGGAGAAACATCACTCATAGTGAGAGGAGTTTCAAAGAATAAATCTTGGCCATTTGCTATCGGTGCAAAGGTACTAGGCTCAGAATCTTGTGAGAGAAACACATCTGAGAGAAAAACATCGCCAGAGTTAACAAATGACTCTTCCTTAAAAGTCTCCCCCTGAAGATGAATATCCTTAAAAAATGGTTGTTTTTCAAAAAATGTGACAACCATTATGACAAAAACTTTTTTTGATATCAAATCAAAACATTTATAGAAGCTAGGTTAGATAGAACATTTTTGGAGGGTCATGGCACATCCAGGAAAATCCTTTGTTCCTCAAGAGATGGCATCTAGGAGCTAGGTTAGATAGAAGCAAGATGGAAGCAGTACCTATATAGGTGAACTTCCACAAAGTTCCACTCGAATACTCGTCTACAAAAGGGTTAAGCTACCTAGCAAGTAAGTTGTAGAAGCCTGTAGGAATGGATGAAAACACTGCCTTAACGAGGAGGATAGGGCATGTGAGAGTATGTGTTGCAATCAATATGAAAAAGAAGCTACCTAATACACTAGCTATTATGAAATTGAATGAAGGAGGAATGGAGGAGGACTGTATTAAGGTATCCTATATGTTAAAACCAAAAGCTAAAGAGGACAAGCAAGTTTGGATCCAAAGGAGATGGAGGGTAATAAACAGGGAAGCAAGCTCGTTGCTATAGGGGAAAATAGAACAGGTCAAGCCCAGGAAACTAGAGAGGAGTTGATGGAAGAGGAATTGGTCAAGTCCAAAACACCAAAAGGAAGAGGTAAGGAGATCTATACTAAACCAACATAACAAGAAACAATGGAGAAGGAATAGGAGGGTACACCTGAATAGGAAATGGGGGAAACCTCCAACATGCTAGAAAGCCTGACAAGAACAGGAAGAAGATCGAAGAGGAAAAAGTCAGGTAAGAAGAAGTAGTATGAAAGGATTAATATGGAATGTTAGAGGCCTTAATGGCCTGAATAAATAGTTAGCAATGAAAGATATCCTTTTCAGTAAAAAAAAACCAGATTTTGTAGGATTACTTGAAACCAAGATCAAGGAAGATTTAGTAGGAAAGTGCTTGTGGTTTCTCAATAGAAGCTGGAAAATTTTGACAAATCATGAGAATCATCACTATGGAAGAATAATAGTGGCATTTAACCTATCTATATTCGAATCAAGGTTTTAAAATGCGTGAGGCGATACGAGGTGGTCAAGCCTTGATGAGGCGAGGCGGTCGCCTCAAGGCGATTGAGGCGGCCGCCTCAATTGAAAATAAAAAAAGATTGAAATATATAAAAAAAATCCTAATAAATTCATATCACCTTAATGACTATACTTAAGATTAAATAAAATATCATTTATGTGTAGTGACCTAAAATGTTAATTGAATATTTCATTCATTTCATCATTTGTACTGTCATCCCCTCATCGTTACTGTCATCCTTCTACTCTGGTTCTTCACGATGTTGTACCTCCTTTCCTTTTCTTAACAAATATTATTTAGTAATAATTTAGTGATTATATCATTGACTTTATCAATTTTGTTACATTTAATTAAAACAATAACTTACTTGAATTGTATCGGATGAACGGAAGTCATACAATTACATTTTCTCGTACAAGTTATAAATGGGCTGGCCACCATTAGAACTAGACCACACCATAGGCAATAAAATCTCTATCCTGGTACTCTACTTAATTCATCTCTAGCCTCTCATTTCTTTCTCTGCGTCTTGCACATGATGACCGAATTACCCCAACATTTTCTCAATTCCAAGATATTACAAGGCTATTTTCGCCATTACCCTCAACGAACTTCCAAAAATCCCTCTTTTTCTGTCTTGGTCAGGCTCTTCCTTGAAGAGTCATCGAGATCACCACCACCCCCCAGTACAATTACTCCTCTCCAATTTGCATTAAAGTCTCAGACTTTTGGTTTGATTCGATTCTTCTACCTCTCAGTTGCTTCTTACACATGGTTCTGATTCACTGCTCTATCTCTCCACCGTCTGTACGCTCCTCGCCCTCGTATCGTGTCTTCGAAGTTCAAGATTGTAAAGTAATAAACAGGGTTGATCGTCGGTGGCCTCAAGACCGCCTCCATGCACCTCGACAGGAGGCGGCCGTGAGGCCACCGCCTCATCGAAAAAGGCGGAAGCCTCAACGCGACAGAGTTGAGGCTTCCGCCTCGGATCGTCGTTGTGATGAAGGCGGTCGAGGCGTGCCTTGAGGCGGCGCCTCGATTCGCTTTTTAAAACAATGATCCTTATCCCTCTCTTACTTTACCCTCTAGATTATTTGTACCGAACTTTCGTTTAAATCTTATATTTGCAAGCAAACTGACTAAACAATTGAATTGCTCTGTATGTTTCTACCTTGATAATGTCATTATCAGGGCTTTAAAGACCAAAATGATGATTGGTGAAAGGCCTGAATCAAATGGGATGTACTACTTTGGCGAGTTGCAATCATTTGTCGCATGTCCAATATTAGTCTCTCCCATTGATATTCATAGTCGATTGGGGCATCCATCATTGGAAAATCTCAAGAAATTAGTGCCAAGATTAGAGTATATTTCTAGCTTAAATTGTGAGTCATAACAACTAGAAAAACATCATCATACTTCATTTTTCCCTCGAGCAAATAAAAGGGTTGAGAAACCTTTGATGCCAGTACATACAGATATTTGGAGTTCAAATTGTGTCAAGTCCAAGTTCGGATCTCAGTATTTCGTAATTTTTATCGATTATTTCTCTCAAATAACTTAGTTATATCTAATGAAAGATCATTCAGAGTTATTCTCTATTATTTATTCTTTCTATGCTAAAATTCAAAATCAATTTAATACTCAAATCAATATTCTTCGTAGTGATAATGCTAAAGAACATTTCTCTAGTTAATTCTCTAGCTACCTGCAGCAATAGAATATTAGGCATCAATCTTCTTGCCCACACACTCCTCAATAGAATAGGGTAGCTAAGAGGAAAATCCAACACATTGTCAAAACAACTCGTACCCTATTAATGTACATGAATGTACCCGAAACTTTTTGGGGAGATGTTGTACTCACTACATGTTTTCTTATTAACCGAATGTCATCTTTTATGTTGTCAAACAAAACTCTATTCTCTACCCTCTTTCCCTCCAAGATCCTTTTTCTATTAATCTTCAAGCCTGGCACAAATAAATTAGAACCAAAAGCTATAAAGTGCATTTTTCTCGGGCACTCTCGTCTACAAAAAGGATACAAATGTTTCAGCCCTTCTTTGAATCAATTTTTTTGTGTCTCCTAATGTTAGATTCTTGAAGACACATCACACTTTTTTTATGCCCAATATGTCTCTACTGACACTAATGAATATCAACCAATTCCCTTTTTTTCTTCCCAAACAGCTCCCAATTATGTTACCCCATATCCTAATTCTACCACTTCTAAGCTTGCTCCTAACACTCATCCTACTCCTTTGGAATGTCTTATCTTGTCCTGATTTACAGGTTTACACTCGACGCACTCATCATGAACTACGAACAAAGGATTCACGATCATCACTATCATCTTCTTCATCTTCAACGCCACCATATGATGATCTTGATTAGCCACTTGCCCTCCGCAAAGGAAGAAGGTCTTGTACATTCCACCCTGTCTCAAACTTTGTTTCTTAGGACTCATTATCACCATCAAGGAGAAACTAATTTGGTGTGCAACCTTAACAAGTCAATATATAGTCTTACATAATCACCAAGAGCTTGATTTGGGCGCTTTAGTACAATGGTTATGGAGTTTGGTCTGCATCAATGTGGATCATTTCATTTTTTATCGTCACCCCAAAGATGGTAGAATACTTTTGATTGTTTATGTTGATATTCTTGTTATTAGAGATGATAGAGCAAGAATCCAGACTTGAAAGTCATTCTTGCAGACCAAGTTTCAAACAAAGGACCTTGGCTCACTAAAATATTTTTTGGGTATCGAGGTAGCAAGGTCAAAGACAGGGATTTATCTATCTCAAAGAATATGTCCTTGACCTTCTGAAGGAAAAAGATATGATGGGAACTAAGTTAGTTGATAGTCCTATGGGGCCAAATGTTAAATTTGATGCTGATAAAGGAGAGTATTTGGAAGATCCAAGTAGGCATAGAATACTCGGTAAACTGAATTATTTGACTGTTACTACTTACTCATCCAAATATCTCATTTGCTACAAGTGTTATGAGTTAATTTATGGAGTCTCCACAAACTAGCCATTGGGATGCAGTTATTAGGATTTTGAGATATTTAAAAGGTTCGCCAAGGCAAGGTCTTTTATATCAAAATCATGGCCATACTCAGATTCGAGGATATACAAATGCAAATTAGGTAGACTCTTATGATCAACATTCTACTTCAGGCTACTATGTATTTATGGGTGGAAACATGGTGTCATAGAAAAGCAAGAAGCAATCAATTGATGCACATTCCAACGTTGAGTTTGAGTACAGGGCCATGGCATATACTACAAGTAAGTTGATTTGGTTGAGGCATCTTCTCAAGGAACTTTGTTTTGAGCACTCAAATCCAGTGAAGTTGATGCGGAATAATCAAGCAGCCATTCATATTGCCTCTAATTCAGTCTTCCATGATAGAACCAAACATATTGAGGTGGATTGTCACTTTGTTTGTGAAAAGCTTCAAGAAGGATTGATTAAGACACCATATGTCAAGTCAGGAGACCAACTTGTTGATTTATTCAGCAAGGCTTTGGGGGGTCTCGGGTGAAATCTATATGTAACAAGCTTAAACCTTATGATATGTATGATCCAACTTGAGGGGGAGTACTAGGATCTATATTAGGAAAAGTCAGATCTATATGATTTCCTATTTATTCCTAAGATCTACTCTCCTTATGTAATTGGTTCTTACTATTATATAAAGGCTACGAGGGTCTTGGAATTATTTCAATTTTCTAATATTGTCTTTAACGATATGTTCACTATTTTCCTGAAATAGATGTAATAATTACAAGTTTCATTACCATGCACCCTATTAAGCCCATATGTTCCATGACAGTTCGACTAAATACCATGTCAAACAATTAATACAACTGTCACCTAGGGATGTTCCTTCCGTCCAAGGCATTTTTTGCAGACGAAGCAGTTTCTACATCGGAAAATTGCACCAATGCCTGAAAAAAGGGCAATGAAAAGCTTACTAATGAAAGAGGAAGAAAATTAGAAATTTGGAGTCATATCATCAATCAAACCTGAAACCCAGCTGTCTTCTCAAAGGTAGTAATCTTATGAACAAACCCAAATGTAGAGAAAACCTATACCAAGGAAAGCAACGCAATATAAGGTTTTCATGACCAATATCACAAAACTTTCGATAGTTAAGGCAAACTGGGTTAAGATATATGTTATCCATCATGAGTTCATGTGGCACACCACTATAATCTAAAGTGTTAACAACCAAAAAAGCTAAAGCAATAGAATAAACATTGAATCTGTAGAACTGCAAAGCGGACAATGAGGTTCACTCCTTTGCTAGCAACCAAAAATCAAGTCCATGCAATCTCACATAGAGTGCAAGAATTCATGATTACTGACGGATTATAAGAAACAAGTAATATTCAAAAACTAATGAACATCCACCAATAAAAAGGCTGACATACAAAGGAATTGAACAACTAAGCTCATATGTCAATTGGTAACAAGAACTTTCTCCCTGCTTCAATATGAGGCACAATTATCCTAGTCTAGATACTCAATATGAGACTATACTAAACTAGACAATCAGCAACCCATCATACTTAAAAACAAATAAAAAACAAGAATGGAACAAGTCAAGACTGCTTCTCGAAGAAAACAAGAGACGTGTTTGAACTCCATTCAACACGCATGCAGTAAGAAGTCATTAACCAAAAGTGTTATTGGTTCAAAGTAACGTGAAGGCCTTAATGAACTAAATAAATATATATATAAGGAAACAAAAGAACAAAAATAAAGGATGATGATGCAAATATTAAAGGCTGAGTGGTCTCAGAAAAACTAAAATGGAAATACTGCGAAGTAACTAAAAGGTGGGAATTGGACGTTTGAGGAGGAAGAGTAGGGGAAGAAGGAGACAGTGTTAAGGAAAGGAGAAAGAAGACAAACACACATGTGCTCTTTCTCCCGATGCACAAAGCTGCCATTGCAGATATTTCCTTGACATGGGCCTGCTGATTCATTTACATCTATGTTAAGAAAAGCTTTGCAAAGCATGACAAAGTACAGCCTAAGTATAGAACACTTTATCAGCCTTTAAAAGTACGCTTGCTTCTTGTAAATATATTAGGAAAGGTTGTAATTAGCTTACAAGATGCAAAACATCAATACTGACAAGGCGTGCATCTGGACCTTCAATTGTCACCAACAAAACGTTTCCAGCAACATCAGCTGTTGTCTTGTTGTTAACTATTTCTTGCCTATTAGAATACTGAAGGTAAACAGTCTTCCCCCTTACTTGAGCAGGCTCGGAGGATGAAGCATAATAAGATATCATTGCAATAGCTTGATTCAAATCTGCCTAAAATCCATTAATAACAGTAAAGGGTGAAAAGAATCAATAATATTGCTGATTAACATTAAAAAGAAATGAAAGAAAGAACTGCCCACAAAGAAATAAACTCACAAATTCAATAAAAGCTTGATTTTTGTTTGCTCCAACGTTACATTTTGTGTTGACAACTTTACCAAAGGGCTTTCCAAACTCAATTAACTCCTCCTCTATGCACTCCCATGGCAAGTTTCTTAAGTGGAGCACCTTAGACGGGGTTTGGGTGAGACGGAACTGTGGCTGACTGGAAACAGATGCCATTTCTACAAGAGCAACCTACTCCACGAATCTGAAACCCCTCAGAACTGCAACACAGACAAACATTTTCAATCAACATGAATAGAATCTCAAAAGGCAATAATGACAATAATACTTCACATCACGCTAAAGAAACCATGCTTCCAAGCTCCTTAATTTAAGGTTAAAGTAGCCTGAAAACACATTGAATGTCTTCAAATAGGATAATTCAGTGATCAAAGTGCTCGGGCAAACTTCTTAATTTCCGGTAACAAAACCCTAACCTTTTGAAACCCACCACCCAAAACTAAAACTTGCGAAGAACCCCAACCGGAAAACAATCCAATAACATACATAACCCTTTTTGATCGGAAACACAAAAGGCCAAGTACACACAAAAAAGAAACTACCTTTGCTACCAAACCACGAAGAACCAGCCATTCACAGTCACATGAAAACGACACAACCCATACCCAAGTCAAAGCATACAGTTCATCAACAGATAAAACTGTATACCACTAAAGAAAAAAATATTGAATTATGGCATATTACAAGCTAATTGGAGATTGAACAACGCCTAAGAAAGGTTCCCGAATTGGGTCCGCAAAGAGAAGATAGAGACGAACCAAGAAAATCTAGAAAGAAGTTGCGAAGCAAGGCTCGATACACGCACCTTCACTTTTGCAATTTATTGGCAATATATATATAAATATATATTCAAAATTATTATTATTATTATTATTATATATATATATATGATATTAAATTCATATTTAACCCGTTATTTTTAATATTTTAAAAAACGGATCGGCTTATTTGTTTTAATTTATTTTTTAAATTTTATTATCTTTATTTTAAATTTAATAAAAAAATATTTGTTTTAAACTTTTGGTTTCTTTCCGTTTTTTTAATTTATGAAAACCGTAAAAGTGTTTTTTGTTTTTTTTTTGTTTTTTACTAAATATATATTATTAATTATTTAATATATTAATTATTAATAAGAA